>CM055828.1:10135858-10196188 GCA_029582265.1 Zoroaster sp. YZ-2022 | reverse complement strand
AAAAAAAAATTTAATTTCTTTTCCACCAATTTAAATTTGAAATGTGGATATTATATTTGCATAGATACAATTACATGCAGGTACATGCTCTTTCTATGATGTAAATCACCCCCAAATTATTAGATTTTCGAAAAGGAACCTCCTGATGAGTTCTTAAATATAATGATAATGGATATATATGTACATGTAACTTCTTGTATATCCATCATGTGGATGTGACTGCAATACATGTATTTTCAAGAGCCATGCAGTATTTACAGTTCTTCTGGTGAATATATATGTGCTTTTCAATCATCATTCAGTTAATTATTCCTGAATTACCATATGATTACACCATGTAGTTGTTAATGAAATCATTACTATACAACATGAATAGCAAAAATAATGAACACCATTTCAAAACTAAACAATTTTGCACTCATAAGGTTTTGCAAAATTCAGTAGGTTGACAGATCAATTCAAGACTGCATTCAGCATTTCTGTATTTGCAGTACTCAATAGCCCATAGTGTACAATTCACATTCACATGAAGTAAAATCATTCATACAGTTCATAAGATTGAAAAAGTACAATCATCTTACCATCATTAATCCCATTCTAGCTGCTTCACAAAATTTGCTTGAAATTTCACTGCTTCCATTGAAAAACTGTTGTTTACTGTAGATCTGTTTCTTCCAGTTTGAATTTAGAGCGCACACTGCAGAGGCATATACATGCAGCTTGACCATGAATTAAGGTCCAATGATTGTGACAGCCTATGGCCACACAGTATCAAGTTACACACACTACCCCATACAGTGATAGTAATACATAATCAATGCAAATTATGTGCACTGCACTAGAGGTATCAATTACAGCTTGCTTGCCTGTAGTCTGTGTAATTCCAATAAGTGGGTATAAACAACTTACTTAATGTATTTGAGTATGAGGAAAGTCATCATGGAGTTGTACATGTATAGTATATGTACACCTGTGCATTTGATAAATATATGCTGCCTCCACAAATATACTTATCAGATCACAGCTAGGTTAGTAAAATGATTGACCATCAGGTTGTTTATTTATTCTACATGTAGGCTAGAGAATTTCTATCATGATGAAAAAAATGTACACTTAGTTGGTTCAAAATCACTTTGGTAGCAATTACAAATATGGTTCATTTCAAACTTGTGTATACTTTAGGCCTGAACAGTATGTGATTCTGCTATACATTAAACGAGGCAGAAGGTACATGTATATAGAACTTAGAAGATCTGGTCTTTTTATATAGATTTCATGATTTGCCAAACAATATTGAGGGATTTAATATAATACATAAATTGAATATTATGTGTTATTTCAAAATTGTACATACATAATTATACATTTACATATGTATGTACTTGAGTGAACGGTTTACCATATACTTTTCCCCCAACCCCATTAGAAACATGCACACGGTTTACCATTTGGTAGACCGTCTCGAGTAAGGTTTTGATAGTCTTTAACTTTTTTTTAACTTTAAAATGGTAGACCGTTAGCCTTTACCGTTTGTTTTCGCGTAACCCTGGTGACATCCAATCACCGTCAGGCGCTCATATTGGGCACTCAGGAATGTTTGAATATTTACAAGCATCCACTATAATGACAGATGTTTCACATTGAAGGTTTTTTCGTTGAGAGAATGGAAGACTTGTGTGAGACTTATGTAAGACTGTTAGGACAATAAAGTTAATTTAACCCAATTCGTGGATTATTGGTAAAGTATATTGTCGGTTAATCATTTCAACCGATCAAGTGCCATGATCGGCTAATTTTACACATAAATAGAGCAGTCGTAGCAGACTGTAGTCACAACGCATTTGGACATGTTGCACTGCATGTCGCTTCCGTCTTAGATATCTACCGAGACCTACTTCGTACGATGTGGCAAATGTTGTGGTACAGAAGGGATTCAGGACGCGTTTGCAACTGATGTACATCATTTTCTCCCTATGATATCATTGTATATTGTTTGTATTCATGTTTTTTCATTGTTTCCGCGCCTTGAGCGCCCAGCAGGGTGGATATGTGCGCGCTACAAATCTTTAGTATTATTATTATTATTATTAATTATTATTATTATTATTATTATTATTATTATTATTATTATTATTATTATTATTATTATTATTATTATTATTATTATTATTATTATTATTATTATTATTATTATTATTATTATTATTATTATTATTATTATTATTATTATTATTATTATTATTATTATTATTATTATTATTATTATTATTATTATTATTATTATTATTATTATTATTATTATTATTATTATTATTATTATTATTATTATTATTATTATTATTATTATTATTATTATTATTATTATTATTATTATTATTATTATTATTATTATGATTATTATTATTATTATTATTATTTTGATATTATTATTATTATTATTATTTGATATTATTATTATTATTATTATTTGATATTATTATTATTATTATTATTTGATATTATTATTATTATTATTATTTGATATTATTATTATTATTATTTGATATTATTATTATTATTATTATTTGATATTATTATTATTATTATTATTTGATATTATTATTATTATTATTATTTGATATTATTATTTGATATTATTATTTGATATTATTGTTATTATTTTATATTATATTATTATTTTATATTATATTATTATTTTATATTATATTATTATTTTACATTATTGTTATCATTTGATACTATTATTTACTCTGCTTATCTACAGAAGTCGGAAGGGCGTACTGACCTTGCTCGATTCATTATGAAATAGGGGCCAGAAAGTGGACGAAAAGTGATACAGGTACGTTATAATGCATAATTATTGTATAATTATCATTGCATATTTAGGTTCGTAATGTACAAATGTGATATTTGTACTTTATACATAATCTATTTTGGACTTGGAAAAACTTTTATGTGGACTCTTCGCCAGTTCAGTGAAACCTTCAGTGTCCAATGAAATAAACACGACAGAGGGCGCTTCACATGTAAACAAACCAGACGGCACACGAGACGTCTGTAGTGACGCTGGTTCATAAGATGGTACTAATTATGCATGATATAGTTTATATCTATTGAGTGGTTTTGCTTTTCTAAGCACATGGACTCCGAAGCACGATATAGTTTCACCACCTGTAAGTTTAATGCTGTTGCGTTTAAAAACTAACATATGTTGATACAAAATCGGCAGTGTGCCGCCACTATTGAACTGTGTGCAAAGACGAGGGGTCGCAGAAATCATTGTCAAATGTACACACCATATTGAATTTATCTCTGCTGAAATCACGTTTTGTACTCGCATTGACAGTGATTGATGGTAATACAGGTTAGATATGACGAGAAAAGTGGCAGAAAAATAGTTTCCAAATGTGGTTGTTCCATACAGTTTGCACAAGTTTCTGTCCCATATATATAGTTGAGTGTTCCTAAGCTGGAATTAGTATAAGGAAGTTTTCTATTGTGCAAAACATGGCTTATACATAATTTGTGCACTGTCACGTGATTGCAATTCATTTTCATTGTATATTCTCCTTGTCTGCAACGGCCAAAGAAGTGTATTATTGTTTTACCCACCCACTCACTCGGGCTTTGTAGATACCTGCAGTCCTAGACCCTCTATTGTCCCTTGTTTGTTTGTACTTTAACTTTTGGAAGACCTCCCATATGTTTTGTACACTAATCTCAATAGTGGACGTTTGTCAATAGTGGACCCTATAAATAAGTCCTTGTTCAACATCCACTATTTGAATCCTCAACCGCCACTCTTACCCACTCCTCCATCTTCATCCAGCCCACTTCCTTTCTATTCCCTGACTACCAAGTGTCAAAAATAATCCCAATCAGTCATATTTATAATAGGACTGTCTCTAATTACGTTTCACAGAATGCATGGAGCCACACGAACAACTGGAACGGCTACTCTCACATGAATTGACCACCTACTTACAGTGTTTATGTTTGGGCAACATGTCCAAATGCGTTGTCATTTTGCGGTTTTCAAAGGTAGTATACACCATTTGCTTTTGCTGTAATTTTCGAACATGGATGGGTTAGGGGATTCATATTTAGGTGTTCGAGCTACAGCGCGAACAACTATTGTAATTGTTCCGTTTTTTTTTTTTTTTTTTACTTCTCCTTCTTCTTCTTCTCCTTAACTCTTCTCTACATCGAAAGTGCAAGTTAACAATTTCACACAACCTTGAAACTTCACACATATAAAGACCTTATCATGTAGATGAATCTAGATGTTGTTACGTCAGAAGTTGTTACGTCATGATGACGTCATCAGGTATCAAAAATGACCATTTGCTATCGACTGTATATCAAAATATACTAAAGCTATGATGTTCATAATCTGGGATCTGATAGATCAAGGCTTAAGCTACATTTGAAAAGTTAACGTCAAATCGTTTGACATTGACTTCCGGTCGCATCGAAGGTCAAAGTTTTGCTTTGTTTTTTTTCTTCAAAATTACTTTTCTGAGCCAAAATCCCATTGACTTAACACACACCAGACACTCGTGGTTCTGGGGCGCCGGGCCCATTTAGGCCATAATACGTGGGTCGTTTTTGTGTTCGTTCGTGCAACACAGAAGGGGATTATTTACTTTTTTCACTATATAAAGAAAATGCTATAGTAATGTCAAATTCACTTATCCCCAGATGTATTTTGTGCACATGGTCGAGAAAATGACGAACAAATTACCGTAATTCATTGAAAAATCATGATAATACCCAATCCAAAATCTGTCCCAACTTCAAATCCAGTACGCACAATCTGTAAATACTAATTTCAAGTTGGGCCGTTATTCTGAGTTGGGCCACATTCCACATGTTGTCAACAAACAAGATGGCGGCACTCCCAACGTGTGACGATGTGGTGAGTAAAAGTCACGATGTGTGTAATGCACATAGTACCATCAACAAAAAGTAGGTTCATTGAATTTAGCAAGGATTCGTGGAGTAAATTTGTACGTTTTGGAACCAAATGGACAAAATTTGACTGCAGAGAAGGAGAAATTGCACGGAGTTCTGCTATCAATCTCGGTATTGATTTTCAAGATGAGCAAGAGTGTTTGAATGCACAACCCTACTCGGACCATGTTGGGTATCGCTGACTGAGTGCTACAAACGTTTCTGTGACATCAGTAAGGTCCGGAGAAAGGAGGAAACAGCCCAGAAGTTGAAAGAAGTGAACAACACAGGTTAGATTTTGGTTTGTGATAATTTTGGGAGGGTGGGGTGGAGTATTTAGCCTTTTGCAAAAAATGAAAATGGGCGAAGGGAAACAGGTTAATGAAATCACCTTGGCCCTGCACCTACTCATATATTTCAGCAAACTTTTAAATTTTATGTTGAACATATCTATTCATTTTAAAGTTAGTTTGCTGCCCAGCGGAGCGACCATAAATTGTTTTCAGTGAAATTACCAAGTTTTACTTATATTAGGAAAGGGAAAAAGCATATGGTAGAATTATTCCAAATATTTGGGGGGATCTACTTCATGCAAAAATCCCTGAAGCACTGTGGCAAGCGTGGAGTTGTTTCCTCCTGAATCACAAAGAAAACCTTTTTTTTCTAATTTTTTTTTTTAAATGTTTTGGTATGCACATAGTTAACTTGCTGTGCATACTTATTACTTGACTGAGTATACAGACTTTTTGACTTGGGGGATCGGGAACAAGTTGACCCTTTCTGTTTTTCCAGTACGACTCATTTTACAATTTGTCTATTTGGGTTTGCTGAGTAATTTGTGCAACCCAAACGACACGACAGGAAATTATGTTGTGCACATGTTGCACATGTTGATTAAATGTAATTAAATCACAACTACTCTTCGAACATTAGTTAGAATGCCATTCTTTGAATCCAAGATTTGTGAGTTCAAATCCCAGTGAGAATGTTTGGTACTTTTTTTTGACAAGACCAATCTAGAAGCTAGCTCTGTTGACAATAATTCATGGCTTTAGAGAATTAAAAAAAAATGCACTGAAAGAGCAATCATCCATTTTTGATAATAGCAAACAAATAAATACAGTGCTGCCTATGCTCTGACAGTTGGGGGGGGGGGGGCAGAAGATGAGCAGGGTGGGAGTCTATCAATTAAGAACATTTTGTTTAATCTGCTACCATAACAATTTTGCACTCATGTTTAGGGCTTGGCAAGACACTTTGGATCAAAATTACTACATGTATAATTATCAGGGCTAAATTGATAAACCAGTAATAGGTAATAGATTGTAAACCATGCACGGATTACCGCACGGGCAAACTGGGCACGTGCCCCGGGCCCAGGAGCCAATAGGGACCCTTGGTTTTCAAAAAAAAAAGAAAAAAAAAGCATCGTACTAGTAGTATTATGCGCGTGTATGGGCCCATGGTGAATTTGTGCCCAGGGCCTGTGCTCATGATGATCCGTCCATGTTGTAGAGTGATGACTTTCCACTGGTACACCTGCTGCTGGCTAGACAGCAATTTTTCATTAATTGTCCTACATCGTACATCTCACTTCTTGTGTTATCGGGTATTTTTTCTTTCTTTGTTTTGTCCATATGGGGTGTCGTGGCCGAGCGGTCTAGCTTACCGGATTCAAGTTCTGGTGTTAGCAACATAATGTGGGTTCGAATCACGGCCATGACACTTGTGTCCTTGAGCAAGACACTTAATCATAATTGCTTCTCTCCACCCAGGGGTTAAATGGGTACCTGTGAAGGCAGAGTTGGTTTGCTCTATATGCGCTAGAAATGGCAGCAATTGAGTTGTATACTCCCAGGGAGCTGAGATGGTTTCAGGAATGATTTATGAGCCTTATGAGCAGGGATAATAATATAATGCGCCTTGAGCACCACTTAGTTGGTGGATACGTGCGCTATATAAATCCACACATTATTATTATTATTATTATTATTATTATTATGTCACATGATGTGACTGTGCTGGGTTTAATTACATCTGACTTTGTCATGGGCTGAGAGTTGAAATCAGAACATTATAATAAATATTTACTTTGATAAACTGTTTAATGTTAAAGTTGAAGTGAAATAATTCTTTGATTGATACAGTACAATTTAGAAGTGTATAAAATGAAATGTCACATTCACTGTATAATGAATATTTTTTTATTTTTCACTTTTCTCACAAACCAGGCACCAGCATAGACAAAGACCCTGGAGAATGTTCTGGTTTGAGCAGTGTTGATGACAGCTATCAGCGTGAGCTTAGATCTTCTGAAGGAAAGAGGGCAAGACCATGGATAAGAAGACATGTTCCCAGATGAGTGTTTGTTATGTAATGGGGCAAAATATCGCAGAGATCGTGTGTCAGGGAAAAGATCATTGGTAAGGTTAATAAAATGTGAGCAGGTTAAAGGGGGTCAACTTCTGACAGCTGCCCGCAAAAAGGAAGACACAATTCTCCTTCAGAAAATTGATGGCCAAGACTTGGTCGCCCAAGAACTTCAGTATCATCCCGAGTGCTACAAAGCACAAGATTCATTGGCAAGAAGAGCAGACCCCTCACTCCAATTCAAGCTGGATATGAGGATGCATTTTCGGAATTCGCTGATGATGTGATCCGACGGCGCCTCATTCAAAATAAGGAAATCTTGACATTGGCAAGGCTGAATAAACTGTTTGTGAGTAAAATCAGAGAAATCCATGGCATCGATGCTCCATATCGCACATGGAATTTAAAGCGACTTCAGCAGACCTTTCCTCAGTTGATTTTCATAAGACCTTCAAACCAAGAATGAGTGACATAGTTTTTACAGAAACATTGTCTGCTGAGGACCTGTCGAAGATTTGTTGGAAGAATCAACATCAGGTGATAGCTCAATAGAAGATGACAACAAGCGCCAACATCAGCAAGGTGATGAAGATGCACCGCCAACTCAAAAGTCCCAAATGCAACTTCCATAAGGGAATTGTAAATCCACTGCATTTGTGTATCACAAGGATAATTGATTCGGTGATAATATCTAAAATCATAAAACTGTAACTTCGTGGCAGGGCACGGTGAAAATTTCGTTGAAACTAACAAAGAAATAAGTAACATATTCAGATTGGCTGTTTTTGTTTAGCCTAACTCTTACCAAAACAATTTGCCATCCACGACATGTGTTTCTGACACAACTGAAAGGAAATTTGGTTACACTGTACATGTAAGTCCTTTCTATGAAATGAAAAATATGTGCCATGAGATGCATACAGTTTTTTTTTTGTCTGTGCTGACATCAGATCACAATTGTATCAACTGCAAAAGCTTCACCCATGTAATTTTGCTCATTTTGATCATTTTTCTTTTTCTGTTTGAAGGCTAGGCAAAAATGAATTTTTTATAAAAAACATTATTGGGGGGGGGGGGGGAGGGGTTTCACAGTAAAATTTTGTTTAGAAAAAAAGGGTAGGGGATACATATTTTTTGGTGCACCCCATATGGTCTTGTGTTTGGGGCTTGGCTTGAAATAACAATCATGCATACCCCTCCCCCCTCCCCCAATTGTTGAGCCAAATTTGAAAGTTTACAAGCCCGGCATATATTGGATATAGGCTTGCTACTGATTACTGTGGTCATGAAAATAAAAATTAAACAGAAAAAAATACAGTAGTATTGCAGCATTTCAATTAATAAATTTTATTTTGCAAACACAAGACATACAGGTAATATTTTAATACTATGTACTGTTGTACTTTTTTTTTTACAAAAAACAGTGTGTCTACAGGGAATGAATTTTGATGAATAAATAATGCAAAAAGTTTTAATGTCATCATGACATATTTCTATTACCAAATACAATTTTTTCTGATAAGCAGTTTTCTTTTTACCAGTTGAAACCATTCCCGCTCAGACAAAATAGGTCAAGTGGGTTGAAAACAATTACCATTATGTACAGAGGATGTAGATGAGGATGTGTGGGTGCAGGGGCAGATCTCGGGAGGTTCCTCTTTTTAAAATCAACCATGTATAAATCAGACATGACATATGTAATTTCTGATGCCGTGCCTACCTTTTGCCCCTCTAGATCTGCCCCTGGATAGATGATGATGGTAGAGATGATGGGTTGGGGTGCAGGTTATGTGGAGAAGGGTTCCGGAGAGGGAGGAATGTGCCCAAATCAAACCTCTACCGAATCAAAGCTAAAAGTTGTTGCATTCTTTAAAAACAAAAGGGGGTTACCGCCCTTTCAGCGAATCCTTTCTCCTCCCAGTCCTTTCTTTGCACCTTATCTCTGTCCCAGACCCTGCATTTCAGTATTTCAGTACAGGGAGGGGAACATTTATACATGAGAAAGAACAGTTGGTAGATGGATATGTCTTTACATAGCTATAAGTTTACACAAACAAAGCAGGGTGGGGGACACCCCCAACCCCATCCCCACCCTCCCCGCAAGACCACTACACAAGATAAAACTGTCCACCACCACCAATGGCGGATCCAGGGCCAACGGGGCCATGGCCCCCAAAAATACCTGTAAGCCCCAAAAAAAAAAAAAAAAAAAAAGAAAAGAAAGAAAAGAAAAGAAGAAAAAAAGGGGAAAAAGAGAGACAAAACAAACCCCACAACTTTACGCCCCTCCTTGTGCAGCTAAGTCTTGCTTATCGTTCAGCTTTTGTTAAAGTATGCAAATTACAACACACTGATTGGCTACATGAATGTGTTCATAATCCTACTCATCTCACGATCCAACATTGCCACAAAATTTGCAATGGTAGTTTGTGCAGTTAAGCCAAGCTGCATTAGACGAGGCGTACGGGTGATTGTATGCATGGCTTATAACACGCCGACTGGTTGTGTGGGGTTTCCTGGATATTAGGTGAGCCATGCAACGTCCGCAATGTAGGCCCTACGTTTAGACTTGGCGAACATCGCGCATAAAACGCATTTCAATCTTGTGAGTACGAAAGCAGAGCAGTGACTTGAAAGATTCGGTCTTCCATCGTCATATGAGCAGTAAGTATCAACGTAAAAATACAGTGGGCTGTTTTTGCAGCACTGTGTAGATTACACAAATAATGTATGTACATACCATAACACTCTGGGGACTCCATGCGGCACCAGCCTAACCCAGATGAGTGGCCATATCTTAAAACATGTCAATGATTGTTTTCTGAAAATCTACCCTTTTGTAGAAAGGATCAATTTTGATCAATAATAACTGCCGTTAATTCCAGAGTTCTGTGTCATCAATGGATTATTTCAGGCGGCTTTATTTAAACATTAATTTGCACAACTTGCACACGATTAGCAGCGTAAGTTTGTCATAATCATACAACGCCACACCCCAGTGGAGCCGGCTAGCTCCTGTGCACGTAGCTATAGGAAAGGAAAGTGTCAATGGAAACTTTTACAGAAAAAAATGAGCCCCTCCCAACACAAAATCCTGGGTACATACATGCCACTCAATGTTACTCTTGTTTTCTGTCATTATTTAGAGCTTTTATGTACACTTTCACTGCTTCGCCAACAGCAAAACCTCTCGGTTCCTTCATTGCTTACTTCAAACATGTCGGGGAAACCTGATGATAGCAAGGAGTCAGCCACTCACGTCTTAGTGGGGCGGCACATCGATAGCGTAAAAGGCTACATTGATGGCAGAAAGCTAAGAAATGCGTGATCGCTCCGAGATTTCTTCAAGAAAACAAAAGAACTGTCCATCGATTGAACTTTAGTTTCTTGCTTTAACTGATTGTTGTTGTTTCACTCCAATCGCCACATTTTGCCATACAGGTATTTCAACGACCATTATAGGGCTCATATACAGTGGAAAAAGCTAATCTATTTATGAATAATATTTGTCCGCTCAGAGCAACCAGAAGCTAAGCATTTCCGGAAACCCTGCATTAGTCAAGTGGGTTGAGACCGCAGGACCTAGCCTACAATCACAAGGTTGCGGGTTCAAATCCAAAGCTTATCACTGAAATTTCATACTAAATCAAGTATTGTCGTCTAGACCCACAAAACAAACAAACCCCACCAGAAACGTTTTGCGCTCGCAAATACGCCCCTCCACTGAGCATTTGGCCCCCCCTAAACTTTGGGCCTAGATCCGCCGTTGCCACCACCCTACCCCAAGGCTGCATGGGCAAACACCACATTTCATTATGCTTGAACTTGAAGCATATCAACATGGTACAGTGCTTAGTGCATTGCATATGCAGCCTATTACATTATTCATAAGTACAGTTTTATTAATAACTCAACAAAATTAATGTGCGGTTTTCACGCTTGGGGATAAGCTGTTTTGGATTCAGATACATATTAGCAGTTAAATATTGCTACACATGGCATCGGTACCAACTAGATGTTGCATATTGCTGGTTTGAGCAAACTTCAAAGTGTACCTGTACATTTCAAGGTCAGGTGCATTCTCTTATGTCCACCAGGTTTGTAGTTTGGATTTTGTGGGATCTTGTTACATTCAGCAAGGTACCTGAATAACCGTTATAATTCTGTGCATGAAATCTTTATTGACATTATGACCTTTTCAAAATATTTGTTAATGACGTCATCACACGTTACAGCGCCTTCCTAGCGATATCTTTTAACTGTTACTTATTATTGCGTGCAAGTACTCATCATTTGACGAATCTTAAGTCACATTTTAACAATGATCACAATTGATGAGGACATCAATTACCGTCACTTCCGAACACCTTGAGTTTGTGCACAAACTCTGAACTTCTAGTTTATAGTAAATATTGTGACGGTGACCTGTTTTAAAGTTTTGTGTTCATAGATTCTTGAATATCCCACTCCCCTCCCCCCCCCCCAAAAAAAAAATAAATAAAAAAATAAATGAAATGGTGTTCTGGTAGTCTTGTGGTCAGTGTTTGAAAATGTAGGGTTTTTCCAATGAGTGCCAGAAATTGATACAAAATTCAAATTTTCTTGAGGACCACAGCACACCATGTGCCGTTATTTCACAAGATGCTTGAGACTGTTATTCACTTACAGTCAAGTAAGGTATTTCATAATAATTCACTATTTTTGTTTTGTGATGTTTGCAAATGGTGTATACTAAACTGTGTGCGATGAGTAAATATACACCCAACCAAAAAACAAAGCCCCGCCCCCCAAATACTATTTGGTCTGATTCAAAAACTACTCTGCACTTTTCAGTCAAATAACCATTAATCTTTTCTCCCCGTTTGGTGTGCATAATTGTCATGTTTTTCAAAGTTTAGTGAACAAAAGAATTGTTTAAATGTAATGTTTAATAATATATTGGTGCATTTATTCATGAGATTACACAAAATTGTAACTTTTTCAGCACTTTTGATGGTAATATAGGTTAGATATGACGAGAAAAGTGGCAGAAAAATAGTTTCCAAATGTGGTTGTTCCATACAGTTTGCACAAGTTTCTGTCCCATATATATAGTTGAGTGTTCCTAAGCTGGAATTAGTATAAGGAAGTTTTCTATTGTGCAAAACATGGCTTATACATAATTTGTGCACTGTCACGTGATTGCAATTCATTTTCATTGTATATTCTCCCTTGTCCGTGCACGGCCAAAGAAGTGTATTATTGTTTTACCCACCCACTCACTCGGCTTTGTAGATACCTGCAGTCCTAGACCCTCTATTGTCCCTTGTTTGTTTGTACTTTAACTTTTTGGGAAGACCTCCCATATGTTTTGTACACTAATCTCAATAGTGGACGTTTGTCAATAGTGGACCCTATCGTCGTCCTTGTTCAACATCCACTATTTGAATCCTCAACCGCCACTCTTACCCACTCCTCCATCTTCATCCAGCCCACTTCCCTTCTATTCCCTGACTACCAAGTGTCAAAAAATAATCCCAATCAGTCATATTTATAATAGGGACTGTCTCTAATTACGTTTTCACAGAATGCATGGGAGCTACACGAACAACTGGAACGGCTACTCTCACATGAATTGACCACCTACTTACAGTGTTTATGTTTGGGCAACATGTCCAAATGCGTTGTCATTTTGCGGTTTTGAAAGGTAGTATACACCATTTGCTTTTGCTGTAATTTTCGAACATGGATGGGTTAGGGGATTCATATTTTATAGTAAATATTGTGACGGTGACCTGTTTTAAAGTTTTGTGTTCATAGATTCTTGAATATCCCCCTCCCCTCCCCCCCAAAAAAAAAAAAAAAAAATAAATAAATAAATGAAATGGTGTTCTGGTAGTCTTGTGGTCAGTGTTTGAAAATGTAGGGTTTTTCCAATGAGTGCCAGAAATTGATACAAAATTCAAATTTTCTTGAGGACCACAGCACACCATGTGCCGTTATTTCAAGATCCTGAGGACGATCAGAGCATACTGATCGAAACGTCGAGTTGTACCCCCAGTTCTTTTCAGAACTAATTACTACTCAATTGAGATTCCACATGGTGTCACCGCAATTAGTCTTACTTATCATCCTCACCATGCAAAGCTACAAGTTTTACCTATGCTTGAGACTGTTATTCACTTACAGTCAAGTAAGGTATTTCATAATAATTCACTATTTTTGTTTTGTGATGTTTGCAAATGGTGTATACTAAACTGTGCGCGATGAGTAAATATACACCCAACCAAAAAACAAAGCCCCGCCCCCCAAATACTATTTGGTCTGATTCAAAAACTACTCTGCACTTTTCAGTCAAATAACCATTAATCTTTTCTCCCCGTTTGGTGTGCATAATTGTCATGTTTTTCAAAGTTTAGTGAACAAAAGAATTGTTTAAATGTAATGTTTAATAATATATTGGTGCATTTATTCATGAGATTACACAAAATTGTAACTTTTTCAGCACTTTTGATGGTAATATAGGTTAGATATGACGAGAAAAGTGGCAGAAAAATAGTTTCCAAATGTGGTTGTTCCATACAGTTTGCACAAGTTTCTGTCCCATATATATAGTTGAGTGTTCCTAAGCTGGAATTAGTATAAGGAAGTTTTCTATTGTGCAAAACATGGCTTATACATAATTTGTGCACTGTCACGTGATTGCAATTCATTTTCATTGTATATTCTCCCTTGTCCGTGCACGGCCAAAGAAGTGTATTATTGTTTTACCCACCCACTCACTCGGCTTTGTAGATACCTGCAGTCCTAGACCCTCTATTGTCCCTTGTTTGTTTGTACTTTAACTTTTTGGGAAGACCTCCCATATGTTTTGTACACTAATCTCAATAGTGGACGTTTGTCAATAGTGGACCCTATCGTCGTCCTTGTTCAACATCCACTATTTGAATCCTCAACCCCCACTCTTACCCACTCCTCCATCTTCATCCAGCCCACTTCCCTTCTATTCCCTGACTACCAAGTGTCAAAAAATAATCCCAATCAGTCATATTTATAATAGGGACTGTCTCTAATTACGTTTTCACAGAATGCATGGGAGCTACACGAACAACTGGAACGGGCTACTCTCACATGAATTGAACACCTACTTACAGTGTTTATGTTTGGGCAACATGTCCAAATGCGTTGTCATTTTGCGGTTTTGAAAGGTAGTATACACCATTTGCTTTTGCTGTAATTTTCGAACATGGATGGGTTAGGGGATTCATATTTTATAGTAAATATTGTGACGGTGACCTGTTTTAAAGTTTTGTGTTCATAGATTCTTGAATATCCCCCTCCCCTCCCCCCCCAAAAAAAAAAATAATAATAAATAAATAAATAAATAAATGAAATGGTGCTCTGGTAGTCTTGTGGTCAGTGTTTGAAAATGTAGGGTTTTTCCAATGAGTGCCAGAAATTGATACAAAATTCAAATTTTCTTGAGGACCACAGCACACCATGTGCCGTTATTTCACAAGATGCTTGAGACTGTTATTCACTTACAGTCAAGTAAGGTATTTCATAATAATTCACTATTTTTGTTTTGTGATGTTTGCAAATGGTGTATACTAAACTGTGCGCGATGAGTAAATATACACCCAACCAAAAAACAAAGCCCCGCCCCCCAAATACTATTTGGTCTGATTCAAAAACTACTCTGCACTTTTCAGTCAAATAACCATTAATCTTTTCTCCCCGTTTGGTGTGCATAATTGTCATGTTTTTCAAAGTTTAGTGAACAAAAGAATTGTTTAAATGTAATGTTTAATAATATATTGGTGCATTTATTCATGAGATTACACAAAATTGTAACTTTTTCAGCACTTTTGATGGTAATATAGGTTAGATATGACGAGAAAAGTGGCAGAAAAATAGTTTCCAAATGTGGTTGTTCCATACAGTTTGCACAAGTTTCTGTCCCATATATATAGTTGAGTGTTCCTAAACTGGAATTAGTATAAGGAAGTTTTCTATTGTGCAAAACATGGCTTATACATAATTTGTGCACTGTCACGTGATTGCAATTCATTTTCATTGTATATTCTCCCTTGTCCGTGCACGGCCAAAGAAGTGTATTATTGTTTTACCCACCCACTCACTCGGCTTTGTAGATACCTGCAGTCCTAGACCCTCTATTGTCCCTTGTTTGTTTGTACTTTAACTTTTTGGGAAGACCTCCCATATGTTTTGTACACTAATCTCAATAGTGGACGTTTGTCAATAGTGGACCCTATCGTCGTCCTTGTTCAACATCCACTATTTGAATCCTCAACCCCCACTCTTACCCACTCCTCCATCTTCATCCAGCCCACTTCCCTTCTATTCCCTGACTACCAAGTGTCAAAAAATAATCCCAATCAGTCATATTTATAATAGGGACTGTCTCTAATTACGTTTTCACAGAATGCATGGGAGCTACACGAACAACTTGAACGGGCTACTCTCACATGAATTGAACACCTACTTACAGTGTTTATGTTTGGGCAACATGTCCAAATGCGTTGTCATTTTGCGGTTTTGAAAGGTAGTATACACCATTTGCTTTTGCTGTAATTTTCGAACATGGATGGGTTAGGGGATTCATATTTTATAGTAAATATTGTGACGGTGACCTGTTTTAAAGTTTTGTGTTCATAGATTCTTGAATATCCCCCTCCCCTCCCCCCCCCCAAAAAAAACAAAAAAACAATAAATAAATAAATGAAATGGTGTTCTGGTAGTCTTGTGGTCAGTGTTTGAAAATGTAGGGTTTTTCCAATGAGTGCCAGAAATTGATACAAAATTCAAATTTTCTTGAGGACCACAGCACACCATGTGCCGTTATTTCACAAGATGCTTGAGACTGTTATTCACTTACAGTCAAGTAAGGTATTTCATAATAATTCACTATTTTTGTTTTGTGATGTTTGCAAATGGTGTATACTAAACTGTGCGCGATGAGTAAATATACACCCAACCAAAAAACAAAGCCCCGCCCCCCAAATACTATTTGGTCTGATTCAAAAACTACTCTGCACTTTTCAGTCAATTAACCATTAATCTTTTCTCCCCGTTTGGTGGACATAAATTGCTTAATTTCATCCATAAAATTGTTTTAGCAAAATAAAGAGTATGGCTGGATTCCTAAAGAGTTTCTCTATTAGTGGTTATTTGACTAAAAAGTGCTCAGTAGTTTGTGAATTAGAACAAAAAGTATAAGGGGGACTTTCTTTTCTGATTGGGTATGTTGTTAAAATACACTTTGTTTAGACAATTGGTGTTGGACCCAGTGTAACAAACTTAACTGTAATGCTCCTTGATATTAAATATTTAAAAAAAATTACTCATTACCTAGTTTCTGGATCAGAGATTGTCAGTTATGGTGTACTGGTAACTAACAGTTTTTCCTTTGTTTGGACCTGCTGCTAGGTATTTCATTTCAACAAACGAAAAAAATGCAAATAATAAATGTGACCTGTCACACACGCTGATTTTGTGCTATGACCGGATAAAATAAAATGGGGGTGAATATTTAGTGAATTTTGTATTTGCAGTTTTGGGTAGATTTGGTGACATTAATCTCTTATCTTTCACCCCGTTATTTATTTTTATTTTGCCAGAACAAAAAATCGGTCACTTGGTAAAATCCTGCAATTCCTCTGATAAACCATGAAAACAACAACAAATGCTCAATTTTAAAATGTGTTTTGCCTTTAGCTGAACGAAACCACCCGTACTAAAATTAACATAACAATAATTCTGATGTCAAATTAAAGCTAAACGTTGTCCTCTTTCCATCTATACCAAAAACTCTATTTCAACAAAATATGACTCGTTTATGGTTTTGTAAGAGTAGGTCACAAATGTGGAAATGTAACACAGAAGTCAAAACAAATAACATTTCTTTAATGTGCACCAACAACTGTGGTGTGATTTGCATTTTATTCATGCAGTGTTTATTTCTTAGCACAAAACACAAAGTATTACAATTTAGACATAATTATGACTAAGTCACCAAGCCTTTTTTGCCACTCTTTTGCTAGGAATAACCTAACTCAGTAATTTAGTGATAAATAAGACTTCAGGCTATGCATAGTGGAATGAGGTTTACGATAAAGTTTGCGGTGGCACCATGCGACTGTAATATCTTCCCTAAGTTGTGTAGTTTCTTAAAAGAACACCTTGGTTGGAAACCAAATGGTTCTTTTAAGAACCTACAAAACTCAAGAAAGAGATAATAGTCGCATGGTGCCACTATGAAAACATTTCCTATATATATATTTTTTTTGGGGGGGGGGGTTTAACACAAACAATATTTGTCTGAACTTCAATGAGTCAAGTATGTAAAAATAATTAACAATAATTCACAGAACAATGCACTATGAATACAGTAGCTAAATCAGCTATTTATTAACCCTTTTCAGTTCCAGCCCTTTTCTGTTAGGTGGTACCCCTCCTTACCACAGCATGCTCTATTAACCCTTTCATTACCAGCCAGTTATGTAAGAGAGTACCCTTCTTTACCACAGTAATTAGGAGCCCAATGTCACTTCAGCACCAGTGGGTTTTTCACAATTTCATTGAAGTGCGCCCTCACTCTTCAGTAATAGACACTTTTTTTACATGTGTACTGTACATACCAAATGGCTCAAATATATTTGTATGTTAAACTGATGGTAAAAATGAGTATACAAAGGGAGGAAAATATTGTGCAGATTTTTAAGTGTAAAAGCAAAACAATGAAATATTTAGATCAGTATTTACACTGAAGAAAAGTAATACAAATGGGTGATATTTCATGCAAATACGGTACATGTATACGATTTCTTTTCCATGTGAAAAACAATAACTTGGATGAGATTTTTTGGGATTTTTTTTTGTTTTCTACTTGGAAATGAACCATTCAGTGTACATACATCACAATCCATGCTAACAACCCCTCACCCCCCCCCCCCCAATTCAATGTTGGTTTGGACTGTAATCTGCGGCTTGTCCGACCATTCCCAACATTGAACGGGGGGTTTGAAGGCAAATAGTATAGATTTACAATCAAGTGATGTGGTATTTCTCAAAGCAAGGAACTATGCACATAGGTTGTGTACATTGTTTACAGATCATCTTTGTTTGTTTTCGCCTGCCTAATTTTCGGTTACTGCAAACAATGCAGTCGCGTTTCTTTCCATTGGGGGTTTTGCCAGGATAGTGCTGTTGCCCTGTCAACTCAATAGGAATATGGTATCTCAACTGACTTGTTGCATTACGTTCCCAACCCAACAGCAAGCCCTGTACAATCCCTATACGAAAATCAAGATTACTGACATTTTTGTTCCCTGCTATGCTGATGAATATTACTCTGCTATTGACAATACAGATATTCAGCATATGGAAACAAACTCTATTCCACCATTTCAAGCTTCTGTGTGTATGATTGTAGTACTGAAAACATTGGTTGGCAAGATCAGTTCCACCCATGCTTTTGTTGTAATCTTCAATACAATTGGGCTTCATAACATCACAAAATCCACTTGTGCTTTTATTACACCGAATTTGCTTTTTGGACAAATCAGTGTTGCCTACATTAGTTAAAAGTGTTACAGATTTTTTGTCTTGCCAAACGATACACAATTGCCCACCTTTCACCCCAAAAAATGGGTCATCTCCTTTCTTCATTTTATGGTTTTTTAGGTTTGCGCCCTGGGGTATTCCCTGTGTAGTGTAACGAACAGTTCCACAACATCCGAATCTTAGTTTAGCAAGTTTAGCTACAAGAGCTGGGCTAGTATAGTAATTATCACAATATATTACGTGTCCCTTATTCTCAAGTCCATGGACCAGATCAATGACGACTTTTCCTGCAACTGTTGGGTTTGGATGATGGCAGTCTGATGACTTGAAATCTACGTCTGCATCACAAACAGTTTGGGTGTCGTCGGCTCCTGTGTACAGTTTCCAAGCACACGTGTATCCTGTTTTGGACTCGTTCAGGGAGAAGGCTTTAATACCCCGTTTGATAGGTTTGTTAGGCATGTACTGAACAAAACTTAAGCGTCCCTTGAATTTCAACATACTCTCGTCTGGAGACAGATTCTGAGCAGGGTTATACAGGTTGAGAAACTTCGGGACGAGGACTTCTATCAAGGGCCGAACTTTGGAAAGTTTGTCCCGTTTAGCCAAGGCTCTACGAGGAATTTGGTTATTTGAGATGTGGAGGAACCGAAGAATTGAACTGAACCGATTTCGGACATGATCGACGGGTAGATTGGGATGCGAAGAACTTCAGATGTTGACCAGTACATCTTGTATTGAGAGGATTTGTTTATGCCCATAGCAATGAGAAGTGCCACAAATGCCATCATTTCTGGAATGTTGGTTGGGTGCCAGGAGAATTGTTGACCAGGATTTGAGTCTATTGTTTGCTGCGCATAGCGATTAGTCTCATCGACGAGCATATCCCACACGAGTTGACAAAAATACAGCTTGAAGATCTCCACTGCCGACAGTGTGGCAAAGTCGCCGGTGGGGCCAGAATTTCCATTGAACTGCACAGTCCCACACTCGTAATGGTCTCTGTCGTTCCCAACCGGATCGGAAATCTAACTTTCCTGTCGTCCTTGATCTCGGTCGGCTGTCACCTTGGTAGGTAGGCTGCAACAGAAAAACAAGGCAAAGGAGGATTAATCTCGGTCCTTTGTAAATACAATATCTCAATGCTGCATGTGCACAGGCCACAGGGGTCATGCGCAAAATGAATATTGTGCTGAGAAAAAATATGGCAGATTCCATCCACTCTCCAAAACTCGTTGTCGATAAATTTTCGTTTTAATGTGGGATTGTGAATGTGAATTTCCCCAACTTCTTGCATAATACGACTTATGAGGTCCTTTCGAATACAAGGCTATTCTTTTGGAAGCTTGAGACTAAGAGTGCATTTTCAGCCTGTTAACGCTAAACAGCACGACCGGCTATGGGTAAATGTTAAAATTTCTATGCTATATCTATACATCAACTTGCTGTTTCAATGAATACAAATATTAGCCCAACAAACTACTAATAATTGTACATTTCACTTGACTTTTTGACCCAGTCCAGGGGTGGGATTTGGTCAATCCTATTAAAAGGGATCCATTTTCTAAATTTACATTACTCAACTCCAACAGTTGTAACGCTATTTACGCTATAGCCTAGTAAAATAAGTGAATTACGTTAATTTGCATTGGGCCAGGAAGAGTAACGTTAACTGTTATTAATATTAGTTATTCATTTTTACTGTAATTTTGGCCTACCTCTTCAAGTTCAACGAATTCCGCTGGAATTAGTACTTCTAATGTGCTGTCGTCATCCGTTACTTCGTCATCTGATTCTGAGCCACTGTCTGCCAAAATCTCAGCCAAAATGCCATCATTTATGTCCGTTTCCATCATGATTGCAACTAAATTAAACTGACCGTTGTGGAAGCGAGTGGACGCTAGCACCGGGAACCGCAAAGTGATGCACTTTTCTTTTCATAAACTTTTATACACTTCATTCCTGTCAATAGAGGGCGCCAACCCCCAAAACCACACAAGCATTTTCAGGTGGTGATTTAAGTCGCCGTGGTCGTCAAGGGCATGCCGATTTCCGGCACCTTTTAGAGCCCACGGGAAGGAAGCGTATCACAACAAAGGCTCTTTTTAGAGCCCGTGGGATCGAAAGGGTTAAGATGGCCAGCCCAGCAGGTAGCAACCTGTACCGGGAAGGCATTGAGGACGGGCATGTCCGAGTAGACAATTCTCAGTCGTCGTTCGGCTCGCTGTCACAGGTAAATGCTGACATATCTTAATGTTAAATGAAAGTACACATTGATTCTTACTTGATGAAAAAATTATGTGAAAGTTAACTTAAAGGAAATATACACTATTGGTAAAACGCATAGGTCTATGCATCTATATTTATTCAAATTCAAACATACTTTTTAAGTATTCTCAAAAGATTTAAGACGGAGGAAATTCATAGATTTGTTTGGCATTAGGGCCATAGCGACATTTTGTCTGATTTGATTCTCTGGTTTAAAACAAAGACAATTATTGACACTGCTTCACTGCACCTTTCCAAGATTGTGAAAGGATCGGTTTGAAAGTAATTTAATTTCTTTCTTCAAAGAGAAGAACAAGGTAAAGAACACAGAAATAGTTTATGCATCTTTGAGGCAAAAAAAAGAAAGACTCCGGTTTCTGGTCTCCGAGCGTAATGGGCAGAAAGGCATTGCCGGAGAAGATCCCCCACAAAAAACAAACAAAATGAAGGGGCAAGGATAGTCTGGAAGCAAAACTATAAAACAGTAGACAGACAACTTACATTAAAAGGAAGTACAACATTAGTAATGTTGGCAAAAGTGATTTTACGAGAATGTGCTTTACTCTCTTAGAGTGAAATTAGACATAATATGGCTACATAACGTATCCAAATTTTAGCTGATTTGATACGTAAACCGGTATACTGTTAACGAAAAGAATACTCAACTGATTTATTGTATTAATTCCTATGTGGAATTTAGGAAACCGGAATAATGGCGATAGCCGACGAATAAGACTATGAATTGGAAGGGAAAATGTTATATAGCGACCAGATGTTTTTGAAGGAGGCTTTAAGCCGACCCACAGAGGACTCTGTTCGAATACCCACTGATAAATAGAATTCCACAAACATTATTACGTGATCGTGTATGATAATGGCGAGTATCAATAACTGAGGAAAAGTAATTAAAAATATGTGAGGCAGAACATTTTTAGTTGGTATACTTAATAGTTGAAGTTGGTTAAGATCAGTGTCAGAGTGTGTAATTTAGCGTGTAATAATTCATTATTATTATTATTAAAAAAAAAAAAAAAATGTCGCAGTTGCATCATAGAACATCTATAGAACAACACAGATTCAGGGACCCTTTGGCGGCCTCAGACCCCATGCCGTTTTTACTTAGCTTTGGGCTGGGGCGCTATTAAACGGACAATATCGTCACGATCAACATGGCATGGAGTTTGAGGGATAGTTTTAGAATAACTCGGTGACTGAAATAATACCCACATGATATAAAGGTCATATTACCGTTGCTGCTGCACAAATGAGCCTGTAATTTTCAGTTACTGTATTCATTTTAAACTAGGACATCGATTCCATGCCCTGTTGAAAGTCTGCTCTGATTGTGACGATACACTGTCCCTTTAACTCGACTCCATCCCCAGCAACATTCACAATACATCTGAGGACTTGGTGTAATCGCTTCAGTTAATGTAAACTCTTTGGTGTACCCGTGACATTTATTTCAGGTTGACGACACGGTTCGAGATTTACTCTTCCACCCCAATGAGATCGGCCGGTGTCAAGTGAACCCGCTCACCCACAAGGGCAAGCGTATCCAGCTCGCTAAGATGTTGTTGTTGTTGATTATCATACCTATCATGTCGCTGGCTGTGCTCGCTGGTATTGATCTACACAGCATCGCCTTCAATAACAGGCTCAATGTTGAGGTACCATGGCCAATTATCCGGGAAGGGGTATGCAGGGGCGTAGCGAAGGCATTTTCTTTGGGGATGTGGAGCCAATTTGCCGACTGACATCAGTTGACATGACATGATTTGGGGGCGCACATTGTTTTTGCTGGTAAATTTTCATTGCTTAGAAATACGATACATATTCAGTCTGCAAACCCATAAGCTCTAGGTTTGCCGACTGAAAATTTATTTTGGACCAACCCTTGTTCTAGTACCTTTGATGCTTCATTTGCCGACTGAGGCTCTAAATGCCGACACCCCCATACCCCCGCTCACTACGACCCTGGGTATAGGCCTATACTTTACTGTAATTTAACGTTTTTTTGTTGTGCGCCCCTCTTTTTATTTCCCATTTCCCCCACTGTCAAGACACTGGATCCGCGCTTGCGCCTGCAGGCTAAGCATAATACACAAATATGTGTTCGTATCTTTACAAGTTGCCAATTTTATGATAAATAATTTACATTTGCCTTTATCTGTAGTAATCCCTAAAACACGTTGTAAGGTGGCTTCACGTCCAGCTCCGGGCCACCTTTGGCCCTGGACACCCACCCGTAACGAACTGTGCAACAAAGTGTTCACAGAATGCTGAATGTATAGACTAATCTTGATTCAATGAAAATCAAAACACCTTTTTTTAATTTCGAAGCATTTCTGCCATCATGACCAACAGTGTGCGACAGCTTTGATGGACAATTAGTTGAATATTTTACAGGTGCGGAATGTCATCCGATTCAGCAGGGACATCGGAGTGCTCCTGAGCACTTTGCAGCGCGAGCGTGACATGGTTGCCCTGTACGTCAGCGCTATCAGCCCGGAGCAAGATTCCTTCGTGACGGCAACATATCCGCAGACCGACGCAGCCCTGGACGAGCTGAAGGAGTGGCCCGTACAGACTTACATTGTCAAAGAGCTACCTTTCTTTCGCCAGAAGGATGACTTCAAGGAGTACCTGTCTAAACACCGCCGCAAGCTGCACCGCTCCAACTCAACGGCTTACAGATCGAGAGAGATCGATTTCTACACGAACATTCTGCAGATCTTTATCGATTGGCTGTACGACAGCGTCGGTAACTCGAATGGTCATGGACTGTGGCAGACGCTGGTGTCCTACCAACTGCTTATCGTCAGTAACGTCGACATCGGTATTGCCCGCACATTGGGCTCCATTTTTTTTGCCCGTGGTGGTTTTGACAGCTTCAATGAGTACGTCTGGTACCTGAGCAAAAATGACGTGGGTACCTGGAACTTCGAGGCGTCCAAGAAGTACTCCTCGCTCATCAACAGTCTCTACAAGGAGCAGTTGACAACAATGGATGACAACTTCACCAATATCATCAAAGATCTGCGACAGGAGATCATGAACAATGCCGTGGACGGTCTTCAACCCAACTTCGAGGCAGCCAAGCGTTGGTTTGACAGTATGTCCGTGTACATCAACATCTTGGAGATCATGCAGAAGAAAATGGCAGATGAGATTCTCATGCGCCTAGAGAGTGACTTGGACAACGATACTAACTCCATCGCCGTTAGCATTTGCCTGGTCGTCATCGAAATTGTCATCTGCCCGCTCATCCTTCGCGCCTTCTGGTCCCTCACCACAGACATCCAGAACTACGCCCTTAATCTAGCCAGCCAGACCAAAGCGCTGAACAAACAGAGGAAGATGTCCAACTGGTTGCTCTACTCTTTTCTTCCCAAGACGGTGGCGGCGGAGTTAATGTTGAAGAGACCCGTGGAACCATCTTTCTACGAGAACGTCACGGTGCTGTTCTGTGATTCAGGGGTTTGGGCACGTCTGCTCAGACTAGCCCAAATGAGGTAAGATTGAACTGGGATAGAACGATGCACTCGGTTGGAAAGTGTGAACAATTTGTGTTTTTCGTTATTTTACAGGCAAACAGGAAATGTTAGGTCGAGTTTCAAAAGTTTCCGTCTGGCATTAACTTTTGTAAAGGGAAGGTATAACATTGGATTTCACAATTACCAAATTATTATCCGCATGATAAATTGATGTTATAAGTGGTCTCCTTTAATGCGAGAAATATGCAACATTTCCATAAATTTGTTAGTCGGCAACTTCTTGCTTTCAGTTTTTCTTTAAAAATTGTGCATGCCTTGTCAAACGTTTGTCATGACTAAACTTACACTGGTCGACTGATTCAAAGAAAAATAGCTATACTTTGAGAAGCAGTTTTGCCAAAATTTAACAATGCTGTACTTTCTCTTTAGACCAAAAAAAGTCTCCGGTATCTGGTTATAGGTCGGAACCAGACCAAATTTCCCAAACATAAGGTATGGTGGCTAAGAGAGGCCACACAAATAGGGAAAACGTTCATACCCCTATGTCCAATCGATCCAGCAATTTTGGCTGCAATTGGACATCGTTTCATAGCAAAAAAAAGAAGGGACAAAATGCCGACAAGCGGATCTGAGGCGACGCGCGGAGACCAGAAACCAGAGACTTTTTTGGCCTAAATCGTACTTTGTTGTACCTGTACCAGTTTTGTCTACTGTTTTTGTGCATTTACTGTTATGAAACATTCATTGGTTAGCGTAAGATATATTTCGTGAAACCTAACGTTTATGTTTCTCTACACCAATGTACCTTCCCTTTAATCTGCACTTCCCCATAGGTGGTTGAGATGGTGAACGGTCTCTACCTTGTCTATGATTCCTGCATCGAGAATTATGACGTCTACAACGCGGAAACTCTTGGTGGAACCATGATGTTGGCCTCAGGTACAGGGTTATTGTAATATCATCTAGAATAAAATCGTCATCATTGTCATGGCATTTGGAGAAATATATAGACATAGATATTATTTCATAGTATTTGTATAAACATTATGAATTATTACTCTATTTTGCAGTAGTGGTCGCCCACAGTTTGCACTGATTTACCCACTCTGAACAGCGCCCTCATAAGGGGAATTAATTTATATTCGTTCAAGATATGCTTTAGCACGTTATGATTCACATGAAAATTGTTGAGCCATGTGGTGGGCGGGCGTACAGGAGGCCATTTGTGGGGTACTTTTGAATGGGGACAATGGTACCCCACAAGTTTGTCTTTGTTTCCATGTACCCCACAAGAGAAATTCTAAAGAAAAGGGTTAATAGGAGGACAATGGTGGTACCCCACAAACCTGATCTGTGTGTGTGGGTGTGTGTGTGGGAGGGAGAGGGGGGGGAGGGGGGCAATGTAGGCCTACCGGTAATACAATGGTTCATTTTACTTTGTTTTCTAGGCGTTCCGAATCGCAATGGTGACAAACACGTTGGTGAGATTGCTGGTTTGTCCCTTGATATTGTCCACCACATCAACCTTCTGGTGGTCCCTCACAAATCTCATTCAGGATTCAGGGTCCGCATTGGTTTCCACACAGGTAAGACATTGAAAATGTTCAAGATCGTGTTTGCCGATATTTGTACCGTCAAACGTTTATTAATTTTTTTACTCGAGGAAAGGAAAACAATTTCCAACAAATTACCTTTTCTGATGAAACCAATACTTTCCGGAAACTGTCTGAAAAAGTTCGAAAACAAAATTGTGGGTGATACTTTTTTTAACGCATTTCGTAACTTGAAAACATTATGCACAACTACGCATCCACATTAACATCACTTTCGACTTTTTAGTTGTCAGTTTGTGGGAGTTTGATACCTTGTTTGGCACTTTTTAGTCAATATGCTAATGATAATTTGAATATGCATGTGCAAATCATTGATTTTACAGCATCAGCATCATTATGGTTTATTTGTGCATAAAAGTTGATTGAATTGCGCTTTTTAGTTCAATAGTCAATGCAGTATCTTATTAAAAGTGTTTTGGTTAGTACCAGTCAGTAAAGAAAACTGGGCAAGATATGGGGTTTTGACTTTGTGCAACATTTCAGTGCACGCTGCAGTGACACCGAGCTCCTGTTCTCGCGCTAACCGTCACTATTTTCTGCTTTCCGGACTAGCGCTAGCTGTGTAATCGGCGAATCCTTAGTTACGCAAAGTATAATTATACGCATGCACAGAAGTAGAAAAGAAAACATGCTTACCCGTGAAATACGCTTATGTTAAAGATAGAATTGCCTGCAGTAGGCGCCAATTTTTCGATTACGGTTTAGCAGTGTTATGAAATTTACTAAATACAAATAGGCCTATGACGCAGATTAAAATTCTGCGTGAGAAAGGGCACAAAGTTCTTTTTTGCCAATCTTAATAGGTTTTAATTATTTTCTCATAGCTCCTATATTCACATTATTGGTATTCTCGGTAAACATTATAAGATCATAAATTTACGTGAAATTTACTTGGTATAAAGTTGATAATGGTATCAAACATATCCCTATATTTCAGAACAATTGATCAAATTACTTGCCCAAAGGAATGGTCGACTTGCGGATACGACAATTCGACGTTAGAATTAATACTAACTATCGGAATACATTATCACACGAACTATCGGAATGCATTTTCACAACTGTTGCGTTAACGAAAAGATGAAACAAGCTAAAACTTTCACACATAGGACTATTTCTTCATTCTCGTAAAATGTTTACTATTTGTTTACATTACTTTGCTTTACTTCTTTAAGCTGCCTTTTATGTTCTTTATTAACAGGTCCGGTTGTTGCCGGAGTGGTGGGATTGGACATCCCGCGATTCTGCCTCTTTGGTAAAACTGTTATCATGGCATCACATATGCAGGTGACTGGACTCCGTAAGTACAAAACCAAAGCAACAACTCCAAAACAATTATAGAGACAAGTGGGGGGGGGGGGGGGATGATCGTATGGACAATCCCCTGGCACAAAGCGGCCGGTATTAATTATTTCCCCGTCAGCCCTGGGATTTACGCCCATCCATACAGCCGCGTCAAGAACCAAGACAAAGATGACCGATGTGATTTTAAATTTAATTTGTTTTCTACAATGCAGCTAGCCGTATTCAAGTCAGTCATGCATCGTATATGGCACTACTTGAGCTGGGAGGGTTTTATTTGATGAAAAGAAAGGACAAGGTAAGAAATATTTTGTTGTTGTTGTTGTATGTTGGGAATAACAGACCACCATTTTGGAAAACAAAATATAAAAAGGTCAGAATCTCACTATAGTTAGGACCTAGAACGAAGTGGGGCGGGGGAGGAAAGTTATCCTGGTTGTGTTTTATTCTCCTTTGTAACTTCCTTCTGCGTAATACTACCGTACTACTAATAGACGTCATCGTCAGCGTTGACGTCATCACGCCGCCATCTTAGAGGCAAAACGATGACGAAACAATGGAAAACGCACATCTATACACGCGCGGCGCACAGATTGGGCCAATGAGCAACCTTCTTTTGACCTCTAGCCGAGGGCGCCCTACTCAAATGACGTCATGTGCATATGGTCTATAATGATGGAATCTTAAATAGCACGCATTCTATCACGATGTTAAAGTACTTTACGTTATTACATTCTATGTAGTGCATGTGTCGGAATTAACTTAAACATATTTTTCGAAGGATGACCGAGGGTAGTTTGCATTTGGTAATTTGAAACAAATTATGAAGTTTTGTTCTTTACTATCTCAGAATCCTATTGTCCTAAGATTGAAACTTTTAATCAAGTTAATTTCCTATGACTTTTTATTTTGCAAATTGCTTGCCAGGTTTCAGCGTCACAAACCTACTGGCTACTGAGCCGGGGACGACTTCCAGATCAACCAGCCAGCACCGGCCTTCATCGGCGAGTACTACGAACGCAAGTACACGTACGAGCATATGTACGCCCAGACATTATACCGGACGAATACAATACAGGCAGGGACAAGACAATAAAATCTGCCACAAACTGTGGCTGACCGAGTACTAAATCCTGACCACCGGTTATGTTTGTAAAACTGCTTATACGAGTTCGCTTAAAGATGGACTACAACGAGAACTCTCACATTAAATTGACTATCGAACCTTGTTTATGTTGTGTTCAGGTAACAATTTATTGTTGTGGTCATGTTTTTCTCTTTATAATTTTGTTGCAATTTGACCGAAAAAATTAGACCCCGCTTCTTCGATTTTATAAATTTCCCGCCCTGCACTGGTTCCCGACAAAGACCCATTGAAAATCCACTATGAAATCCACGATATAGTACCAGCGGACTTGTAAACCAGCGAAAAGGGATGACGTATAACCCATGAGCACCCGAGAGTAAACAGAAGACGCCATGTTACTTCCGTGTATATTATAGATGCGTTTTCATGCGTCAGCAGAGGCATGAAGTTTTTATGAAGCTTTTTTTCGACGTTGTTGTCTAACAGTTATAATGCCGACTTCATGTGTTGTTGGTGGATGCACTAGAAATAGCATTAAGAATCCAGAGACTCATTTTTTTCAATTTCCGCGGGATCCTGCGATATCAAAGGAATGGGTGAAGTTCGTGAATAATACACGAAAGGATTTCACCTTGATGCCAAAATTCCTGGATCCGCCCCTGCTGATATTTGCCTGTTTTTATCACTTTATCAGGCTCCCATGTATTTAATCTTTTATAATCTTTGCTATTGTTACTTTAGGTTATTTTATTATATTTAAAGGGCCTGGGAGCATTTTATTCAAATGGATTTGGTGCTATATACATGTCTTTTATATTTTTTTATTAATATTTGATTGAAGACAGAATGACATGGCCTGTACATTTATTGTTATTCTATTCTTGTATTTTACAATTTATTGCCACTGTACACTCAGAACAAGTTTTAAGTTTTATAGGCAGAAGTACATGAGATTTACCAACATGAGATTTACAATATTAGTTTTTGTCACACTTCTCCCTTTTGTGATGCAAAGCCAAAAAACCTAATTGAATTAGCTTTAATCCAAGAAAATCTGAACCTGCTCAGCAGTAGAGTTATGCTGATTGTAAGTTTTTTCCTGGGAAAAGAGCAGCAAGTGTGAAACGAATTTCAAAGGATTTCCAGTTCGGTTTAACAGAACAATGGCCAAGTTCCAAACAAGTATGCACAGGATTTTGATTAAGTTGTTTTCGTCATCAAGAGGCAACTTTTTTAATTTTGATATTTTAACCTCAAAATAAACTCAATTGTTGGTTGCAAATACATACATATTTTGTCTTGTCATTTATTCGAAAGTACTAAGGTCTTGTAAAATGTTCAGTTCTTGGCATCTTTCTGCCATACCGAATTTGTAATGTTTTTACCATAGTGTATTGTTGGCAACATAAAACAAGTTTATTTCACATTAGTGCTAAATTAATCAACTTCTCCCCCGAAAAGACAAAAAATGATACACACGTAATTGATTCTGCCATTGATCATGGTTTATGAACGCACAAAATAATTTGTAACTCCTCCAGATCATTATAACTAGGAAAGAATGTTACCAATTTAAAAAATAAAACAAAGCAAATCGGCCTAATCCAGTGGTGGATACGAAAATCCTTTGTACTGTCCATCAGGGTTTGGGAACGTCCTGCGGATTGCGTCCATTACACATGATGGCAGTGGCACCCGGTTGAAACGGCCAAGATAACCCCAACACCACCTCACCACTTGCCGATATGCAACATGGCGATATTTTCTGTAAAACAAAACAAAAAATCAGACAAAATTATAAACATAAGATTTGTGATTTGCATGGTGGAGTATCGATATTGTTTACGTTAACACCATGTGTAACTGAAATGCTATAAAACTATAACCATACCAAAAGGCAATCATGATCAAAAGTAAACAATTACATACATGTAATGCATGTACAATAAGATATAGATGCACGTGGGTCAACCAAGGTCATATTCAGTTGTGTGCGGTTACTCTGAAGTAAACACCGGTGCTCATTCTGGTCAATCAAAAGTAATCTGCTTGATATGCAGATCATTCAAAACTGACATTGCTCTAAAATATTAATTGAAATTGATGGTACATTGGCTTTGTACATTCAGTCAACACTCAAATCACTTACTGGTCAAGCGTTCCTTCAACTGCATCTCTGAAGATACGCTGTTGCAAGCACTCCTGGGTGGAGGCAGATCGCATCAAACCAATCATGGATGGTAAGGCACTGGTTGGGATCATCCACGTTGATGTCCAGCTGCCGCATCATGTTCTCTGTCTTCTCAACTTCTTTGCAACATATACAGTTTGCGAGCAAAGGCTGAAGAACACAATGTCCACACGAACACCTATTACAAAAAAAAACAAGTTTGGAAAATATAATGTTAGTAACTTTGTCATTGGGGTTGCACTACTTAAAAATTGATCTTGAAATACATCCCCCATGAACTGATCAAGGACAGGTACATCACGAAGGAATACATTTTTCCATGGGCAGATCAAACATTGTTATTGTGCAGGGGGCTACACAACCTTTGATTTGAAGGGAAAGACTACATGTCAATTATGCTTAAAGCATGATGGTAAAAGATCATGATTTTATTTGAATTTTGAGCAGTGATTACTTTCCCATCATGTCTTCGTAAATACTGGCTAATATTGCCAACAAATCATCAAACGCAAGACATAGTAATTACCCCCAAATTTCCACTGTACATGTATTGTACACATCTACAATTGTACACATGTACATGTACTACTACATTATGTACCTTGGGTCTCCATCATGTTCGTTCATGTTTTTGTCAAGTATAGCCTACAACTATTTTTGTACAGCAGAAACGAATTGATCAAACGAAGCATCATTCAGTATTTCATTCATTAATCATTTTGTGGGCTTACCAGTCTGTGTTTAGCCGTCTATCATCAGGATTTGGTTCGTCGTCTTCGGCCTGACGATCACCGTCACCGGGCTGGTCAACTGCAGGCGCCGCAAGTGGCTCGAACCGGTATGGTTCAGCGCCACGTACTTCGACTTGTTCGTCATCGTCTTCGCCTTCTCTCGTCTGGGGAGCTCCCCTCATCGCTACAGCTGACATCACTATCCTCAGAAGTGCCTATATGAAACTCCTCTTCCTGATCTATACTGTGATCTTCCCAATATTCGCTGCTATCGGACATTTTCGCTGTTTTTCGGTCTAGAAGATGTCGCTTGTCCGCTGTTGTTCCGCATTGCATGTATGGTAAATGCATACAGTACACACGATCGACTGTTGTGCGTGGGGCGGGTAACAAAGCGTCATGGGTGCTACGTCACACACGAAGTATGAATTATTCATGAGTTGAGGGCTTTTGGTGAAACTGGGCTTTTCTGGGTCGTAGAACGCCGATCAAATTGAGTTTTTTTTTGCATGAAGGAACAAGTTTTATTGAATAATAATAATATGTTAGTAATCATTACACATTTCTCGAACGAAAACAGCAATACAGCACTTATCATTTTTCCGTTGTAGTCCATCTTTAAGCCCTGTCCGCACTGGACTTTTTTTTGGTAAAACTTACCGAGACGATGGGTACTTTTCCCATTTTAAGTCCAGTGCGGACAGCCTGGGACATTTTCCTCTCAGTTACTTTTCCCGAGTCCAGCGGTTACTTCTACTGGCCAACTGCTGCCCAGGAAAACTGACCAGGTAACTTTTCCCGAGACGATAAGTCCAGTGCGGACAGTGCGAGTCGGTAAAAGCAGCTCAGGAAAGCGTACATCTCTCTTTGAACTAAGACATACATTACAATAAAAACTACCTGTGAAAGTTTCAGCTTATTGCAATGTGTGAGTCGTGCGCAAGGACAACATGGAAAATGCATTCGTAGAATGTTGTATTCCTTCAATATGTGGAATCGAGGAAAGAGTATTGCGCTCTTTTCGCAAGAAGGATGCATTTATATGAAAATTTTTACAATTTAACCATTTATTCTTGAATTACCAAGCATATACATTACCTTTAATATCATGACAAAACCAACCTCCAAATCCAAGACTCATGTATGTCAGAGGCAGATCAATTTTTCAATGGGGTGGGGGTAAGCCTGTTATTGATATGGGAAAGACATTATGGAAAGATCTATCGTAACAATTAAAACATTAATTAACAAATATTTTGAGATTCATACTGTAGTCGTCACCAATATGGCTATCATATTTAAAAGGAAGGTGCAACATTGCTATTTGGAAATGTATAGGTTTGAAGAAATATATGATAAAACTAACTTCGCCACCATGATCTCAACACACAGGAATGACTATTTTTATGTTTTAAATTTGTTTTGCTTGTTAGTTTATTTGTCTGTTTGTTTTACCCCCCTGTCTGACTCATTTCTTTTCACTAATCTCATAATCTCTTCCTCCAGCCAAAAAACTCCCAGTACTTCTATTCATACTTGAATCACCCTTTTGTGTTCCTTTCACACCTGGCTAACTTCGGCTCACTCTTGTGTTTATGTATGTATATGTTGTCTGTATTCTGTCCCATTTTGTCTTTGAGAAAGAACCTGCTAGGTTCAAAACGTATAGGCCATTAACATATATTTTGCATTTAAACGACAGGTCCTTTAGGTCGGTAAGCAGTTTGCAACAGCTAATTCTCCATTTATAAAACTAACTTGTGGAAGTTTCACTACAATATGGGATTCACGTTTCTGAGAAAATGAGGGAAAATGTTGCATGTTTATGTTTTACAAAAGGTTGCTGGACTGCACCTTTAAGTTATTTCGTCATAAAAGCTATTGGGATAATTCCTCAGGATGCTTAGTAATTTGATACTTGTACTAACACTCTATACCAAGAAAGTTTTAGATGATTTCAAAAAATAGATAACGTTGTAATTACCAATGCCATTCCTCCATGTTTTCCTTATTGGTGTTACCAGAAGTCTATTACCTACATCAGGAGTACTATGCAGTGGGACTAGGTTAGTACACGAGTGGCACACTTCATGTAGGTATTTGACCAAAAGAAAAGTCTCCGGTTTCTGGTCATCGGTCGGCTTCAAAATCGGTGCGGTGACGCGCTTTTTTCGGCCATATTTTTTTTGCCAACAGGGAAATACATATGCGCGGGGACCAAATTTCCCATATACAAAGTATGGTGGCTAAGAGAGGCCTCACAAATCAGGCAAACGTTCACATCCCTATGTGAAAAAGTCATTTAAAGCACAGCAAGGCAGAATTCCAATCGATCCAGCAATTTTGGCTGTAAACGGAGACCTTATTTTTGCCCTAATAGACTTCTGGTGTTACTTTATTGTACTGTGTTATGATATTTGTATGGCAATAAATGTTAGTGAATGGAATTTAAAACTGAATCCTATTGCGTGTGGGATGGATTACCATGTATCGTCATGTTTAAATCTGCAGAACTAATTCGTCCCATCATGTCATTTGAAATTGTAGGACAAATCATGTTTTCAGTACTATTGTTCATTACAAACACAAACAAAAAATATTTTTAGTTCTTCACAAATGACTCTCTTTGGCATGTGAACATCATTTTCCCCTGGATAGGCTAGGTTCATATCACATACTGGCAGGAACCAAGTGGCAATCCCACCCAAAATGCATCGGTTTATATATTCTATCCCTTTAAGATATAAGCGAGTCCATACTCGTCCCGTGGTCCCTTTAACGCTCTCGCGTGTCCATTCATAATCAAGATATTTTCTCTAGTAATTTTGTTGTTGTTGCTATATGGTAAAACTGAAGTTTCTACATACTAATTTAAATCGAATTAGATATAAATATGAAGCAGGTCCAAACATCGTTAACTTTCACACACATAGCTGAAAAACATCTTGAGTTCTGCATGAATAACTGACATCGGCATGTGAATTGTATTATGAGCAGGATAGGCCATGTTCATAGACCAAATTGGCAAGAACCACACACCGATTCCATGAAGCGCCCTTCGATTTATCTTCTCAATTTCTTTTAATAAGTAGTCGCTAGCGTAAACAACCGATGCAAAGTTTTTGTGATCCCGCGCATGCGGTCCTTTCAACACAATCTTTGCATCCGGGCACCTCTTGCGAAAACGAATCAGCGCGTCCCTTAGACGTTCAGTCCTTTCGATATAGTACTCCCTTGCCCATTGGGTAAAGTGCGCCCAAGGACTGACCAGTATGATGTAGTTGCAATATGAGTTGTCTAATATGTCTACCTCATAGTGAACCTCTTTCAAGTGGACAACCGCGTTGCCTATAAGCTGGGGTGGAGCGGAAAACCAAATTGTGGCATTTAACTGTTTGTAATATCTACGCCATGAGAAGTTCCTTTCCTCTGGCATGGGATTAAATGGAATCTGCAGGAGTTCGTGGATCCTAAGAAACCACTGGCGTGAGGTGGATGCCCCTAAGAGAATGAGGTTCTTGTCACGTAAGCACGAGGCAAGCTTTGGTGTTTGCGTCCAGTCTTTAATTTCACAGATGAGCGAATGCCAATCATCTCCAAGCCAGTAACCATGACTTATGGGTAGTTCTTGGTCTGGTAAACACTTGGGAAGGATTGGCTTGGTTATGGTACTCAAGTTAGAACCTGAAAAAATTTAAGTAAACATAATTTTAAAGACAAAATTTGTATTCAAGACATTTTTAAATAAAAAAATAAAACATCGCTTTTTGTCGCGTGCCCCATTTTCAAACTGAGAATGAGTGTATACCTTCGGTAATTACAGGGGTGAGATTTAAACAAGTCCTAAAAAAATCCTGAAAATGGGTAGCGGGCCTGGGTCTCCCTTTGGTCTAGAGGACAAAACCTCCTGAACCTCGTGGATGTTTAATTTTGGAGGATTTACAGACTCTCCACATCCCCACAAACAAGAAACAACAGGTTTGGACACAATACAGGCTTCTTCTTTCTTTCCTTGGTGGCTACTTCTCTTTTTCTGTGAACCATGCATTGATTTTAATTACTTTTAATGAAATTAATTTCTTCCAGTGGTTTTATTGCTGAGCAATGGCATAAGGCTGTGAATGATCAGCAGCGCGCCCTCTGCCAATTAAACATAGTGCGGAATAAGTAATACAACTGCTCATTTCATGTACTGATTATGGCTATACTAGACGTACCTGATATGGTGACGGTTGGTTCAGTAATTTGAAGCGGTTGTCTGTAATCCTTAGATCTGTGACAACATTAAAACATAATAATGAAAAAAGAACACAAAAGTGGGTGTAAATTACAATCGGGAAACAATGACCACACTTTGGTTTAAAAAAATGACCACTGTTATACACGAACACTTTTCGTAGCAGAAAATGCCAAATTATGTCGAAATAAGGCTCTACCTGAGATGCAGGTGATTTAATAGTTCGTTAGTCCAGTTCCCTAGACACCAACACAGTGTACTAGCCCACAGTTTTTATTTTGCAGTATAGTAAATGTCTAGGCTATAATAAAATAAATATAAAACACATTGTCTGCAGGGTACTTTAATAGTAACATCCAGATTATTTGGATATAATTAATTATTTTAATTTCAGGACAATCGAGTGAGCAGCGGGATCGAGGACTCCAACAATACTGCTCGAAAGCCCCGAGGACGAGGATGAGCAACAGCCCTCTACCAACTTCCCTACTTGGCACACGCAGTCAGAGAGAAAGAGAGAGAAGAGAAAGAGAGAGTGGGAGTGGGGGAGGAGTGGGGGAAGGGTGGGGGGGAGGTAGAAAGAGTTGGAACAGTATCACGATTCAAGCAGATATGATTCAAATACAATATTTCGCCGTATAAAGGGAAGGTACAACAATGGTAGCATGCATTCATTTCACCCCTCTGGTTTTCAATAACATATTTTCAAACCTGTCATGTTTGTTATGTTATACAAATGTTGCTGGACGGTTTTTGCAAATTCAAAACACTTTTTCTCTGTTGAATATAATATCTTTCATAAAAATAATTTACACATAATCTGTTTATTTCTAATGTTGTATGAGTTAAGTCATACGTTCAATGTTGTGCATGAGGAGGAATGGCTAGGATTTTGAATATGCAGACGTATACATGTATACACAAACAGGAGACTCATTACCTTTCGAACATCCTCCCTCTCCCCTTCGTCAATTCCATCACCCTGTGCTTAATTCTACTGTCATCGCTCTTGGTCGCAAAAAAAGTCTTACAGTCAACGCCCGGTGGTTTTTCACATATGAATACTGTCTTCCCGAGAGCTTTCGTGTAAGGGTATTCACACACTCAGTCCAGTTGCCATGGTTCCGGAGTCTACATAGTCCTTTAGACATTTGACTGTAGTCCTCTAAACTACCACCGTTGTCATTGGTCTTAAAGTAGCCTTGCCACACGACCCTATCGTCTGCGTCCCATAAAACCTCTTCGATAAAAGTCACAGCCTCCCTGGTGAGAACTCGTGTAATCGACAGCGTAGCTTGACCGACCCACCCTGCATAAACATACACGCTGTATGTACCGTTTCTGTGATCAACCATATGACCGGCGGTGCTAGCACGGGGGTTAACCGACGCTAGGGTCGCCGAATAAAACTCCCCACCGGAGTGTGTTAGGTTGGAAGTAATGCGGTAGTGCAAGAGGTCACCGATTGTTATCGAATGACTCCTTGGGGAAAGCAGGGTCCCTACCGTTTTCAGAGTTTTTGACTTGACTGGAGGAACGTTGACTAGAGGAACGTTGACTGGAGGAACGTTGACTGGATGGGCATTGACTGGCCAAATACTATCGATTGGGATAAAGGGAATAACCTGCACAAAAATGAAGAGATTGACAAAATATGAAATGATAATCGTTTATAGCATATTGTTTTATGATCATGAACATATTACCAGAAACGTAGGAACGGGTGCCCGTAGGCATACAACAGGAACGCACCTGTATTTATATTGAGAACTGATTTATCGATGAAACCACATTTCATGAAGATTTATTTCAGTGTGAATATCTCGGAAAGTCGTGTTTTTGTTATGTTATAGTTAACTATGTGACACCGTTTGTCTTATTTAGCCTCTTTTTTTTGAACCATGGTTTTATAGCTCAATTATCAATTATCCGATTGCACGCTTTTCTATGATTTAAAAATAATGAAAATTAACCATGCCGTGCAATTTCATGGTTTACAAACCATGACAAATTTTCATATACACCCTTTTCACATTACAATTTATTTATTTTTATTTACCCCTTCTATATATTACCATTTACAAGCTTCATTCTCCCTATAGCTGCAATTACTGTAGGCCTATCGCAAAAGTCTTATCATTGGGTCGAATCAGACCTTCGACCTACAGATTTGGGAGACCCATTCTTTGTACACACGCCAGAAATACGTGATGGGTGCACCCCACTAAATAGTGAGGAATTCATGCGCCGAGCTGTTTATCACATGTACATGTAACTGGTTCTTTTTTTTCACCATTGGTAACTACTATGTCATGAAAATGAAACAAATAATTATGTTAAACTTGCAAAATGACCCCAATGGCAGCATCTATTTAAACAACCAAGTTAATTATTAAGGCTGTGAATTTTTGGTTATTTCGGGAACCGGATACCCCATATTTGAAAATCTTCGGATACCCGGGTACCTGTAAACAGTTTTGTAAAAACACATAGATACTCCTGGATGTATAAAATACCGGTAATCAATACGAACACATGTTTCTCGTGTTTAATATAATAATGTGGACTTACTGTAATAGTTTTCCACCTCGATATTTTCACTATTGCTGAAGCTTTCATATAGGCTGGAGTTATGCATCAACAAATCCTTACAGAAAAGAAATATATTTTACTAAAAAAAACTTTCTTAGTGGGTAGACATTCACAGGTCAGTAAGTCTGACCAAGTTCCAATTTTTCAGTGTAACTTTGACTTGTGTCACCATAAAATGACACAGACTCAAGGTTTGAGGAATACGTGTCTGCTATGAAAGTTTAATACATACTTAATACAAAGTTGATGACCAGTTGTAACAGTTGTACTTAAAGAATTGCCAATCATGAAAAATTGTTTTGACATTTATTAATATTTCATTAATAGTGTTACTTTCCGTCTGTTTCTCTGATTTTTGGATGTTACGAACCTAGAATAGTGACTGGATTCTTTTAATTTCTGATTATTACTTAATTCCTATTATTTTTGCATTTTCCACTGTTTTATTGTTGGTGATTCCTCAGTTAAATCAAATTGCTTACACTTTTATTGTAATCTACTGAATGACAGGTTTTATAATTCATCTCGTTTCCACTTATCATGTTGCTGTAAATCTTGTAAAAAATTAATGTTTCCGAGTTATTTGTAAATTTATAGCCCACCATTGTTCAGTCAATGTGAGAATTAGAAACCCTAAATTCACTGTATTACTGGTTGCAGGTATTCCAGATGAAGACCATCTAGACTTATGCCTCCAGTTTTGCAATTTTCTTAGTTTCCATATTAATTGTGTTAGTACCGGTCGTTATAGTATTAAATTCACTATCGAATTTTTGATAGAAACGAACAGTGTGTATATTGTCTATTCATGCCATAATAGTACAGTGTCACTTCTTATCATCAGCCAAGGTATGGCCTTAGGTGGTTTGTTTACATTTTGGCAGAGACCTTTGGTCTGCCTACGGACTTTGGTTTGGTATGGTAGCTCATTAATATGTTAGGGCTAGCCAGATATTAAGTGTTTTGGGACTGATGGAATAAGCCACGAATATGTATAAAACATAACTTATCACTGGCTGAAATATCGCGGGGTAGTAATTTTAGTTGGCAGAAAGAAATCGCCCAACCCCGCTTGCTGAGGACCTGGTTGGTGGGGACGAGTGAACCCAACAGACCTGTGCAATATTTCTCTGCATTAAAGAATTTATATTATTTTATAAATACAATTTTGTTAAGGTCCCTTTGTAATTAATTCACCAACAAATTGAGCTCACCTTCCATGTAGGAGTATCGGGATCGAGACTAGGTTTACGTTGTAAACATTTTTGTTAACTACAACACTAATTCAAAACAAAACCTTTCTGTATAATAATAATGTATGGGCTGTGGAGGACTTTTTTAAAGGAATATAAATCCCAAAATTCATTTTTAGTACCGTATGCATGCTAGCTGCCGACCAGTCTGGTTGCCGCTTTTGTATAATTGGTTTTGCTGGTAAATATATGGCTTTACATTTATTTCAGTCTTATATATTAATTAGTCGAAATTTAGTCACATACGGGTCTTCATATACGAGAAAAAACTGCAATGTGAACACTTCTAGTGCGACGCGACAACACTTCTAGTGCGACGCGACTACACTTCTAGTGCGACGCCACTACACTTCTAGTGCGACGCGACTACACTTCTAGTGCGACGCGACACACTTCTAGTGCGACGCGACTACACTTCTAGTGCGACGCGACACACTTCTAGTGCGCCGCGACTACACTTCTAGTGTGACGCGACACACTTCTAGTGCAACGCGACTACACTTCTAGTGCGACGCGACACACTTCTAGTGTGACGCGACACACTTCTAGTGCGACACGACTACACTTCTAGTGCGACACGACAACACTTCTAATGCAACGCGACACACTTCTAGTGCGACACGACAACACTTCTAATGCAACGCGACACACTTCTAGTGCGACGCGACTACACTTCTAGTGCGACCCGACAACACTTCTAGTGCGACGCGACATACTTCTAGTGCGACGCGACTACACTTCTAGTGCGACGCGACACACTTCTAGTGCGACGCGACTGCACTTCTAGTGCGACGCGACAACACTTCTAGTGCGACGCGACTACACTTCTAATGCGACGCGACTACACTTCTAATGCGACGCGACAACACTTCTAGTGCGACGCGTGAATCCTAATGCGACGCTTACACACTCTTGCAATGTGCATGTGTCCTTTTTAGAACACCATATAGAACTTAACAAGCAGATGAAACACGAGTTGTGAGTGACCCCAATTTGACCTTACTTCCTGTCCAAACCGGAAGTCAATGTTTAATATTTAAAAAAATCATATCTCAACAACCACAAGAGGTAAATTCACAATTTTTGTACCATTGTACAGATCGTTAATTGTCAAAAAATATTTACACAAAGGTGACCCCAATTTGACCTTACTTCCTGTCCAAACCGGAAGTCAAAGTTTAATATTGAAAAAAAATCATATCTCAACAACCACAAGAGGTAAATTCACAATTTTTGTACCATTGTACAGATCGTTAATTGTCAAAAATATTTACAAAGGTGACCCCATTTGACCTCACTTCCTGTCCAAACCGGAAGTCAAAGTTTAATATTTAAAAATCATAGCTCAACAACCACAAGAGGTAAATTTACATTTTTGCACCATTGTATAGATTAATTGTCGAAAAATATTTACAATGTGACCCCAATTTGACCTTACTTCTTGTCCTAACCGGAAGTCAAAATTTAATATTTAAAAAAAATCATATGTCAACAACCACAAGAGGTAAATTTACATTTTTTGCACCATTGTATAGATTAATTGTCGAAAAATATTTACACAAAATGTGACCCCAATTTGACCTTACTTCCTGTCCAAACCGGAAGTCAATGTTTAATATTTAAAAAAATCATATCTCAACAACCACAAGAGGTAAATTCACAATTTTTGTACCATTGTACAGATCGTTAATTGTCAAAAAATATTTACACAAAGGTGACCCCAATTTGACCTTACTTCCTGTCCAAACCGGAAGTCAAAGTTTAATATTGAAAAAAAATCATATCTCAACAACCACAAGAGGTAAATTCACAATTTTTGTACCATTGTACAGATCGTTAATTGTCAAAAAATATTTACAAAAGGTGACCCTAATTTGACCTCACTTCCTGTCCAAACCGGAAGTCAAAGTTTAATATTTAAAAAAATCATATCTCAACAACCACAAGAGGTAAATTTACATTTTTTGCACCATTGTATAGATTAATTGTCGAAAAATATTTACACAAAATGTGACCCCAATTTGACCTTACTTCCTGTCCAAACCGGAAGTCAATGTTTAATATTTAAAAAAATCATATCTCAACAACCACAAGAGGTAAATTCACAATTTTTGTACCATTGTACACATCGTTAATTGTCAAAAAATAGTTACACAAAGGTGACCCCAATTTGACCTTACTTCCTGTCCAAACCGGAAGTCAAAGTTTAATATTGAAAAAAAATCATATCTCAACAACCACAAGAGGTAAATTCACAATTGTTGTACCATTGTACAGATCGTTAATTGTCAAAAAATATTTACAAAAGGTGACCCCAATTTGACCTCACTTCCTGTCCAAACCGGAAGTCAAAGTTTAATATTTAAAAAAATCATAGCTCAACAACCACAAGAGGTAAATTTACATTTTTTGCACCATTGTATAGATTAATTGTCGAAAAATATTTACACAAATGTGACCCCAATTTGACCTTACTTCTTGTCCAAACCGGAAGTCAATGTTTAATATTTAACAAAATCATATCTCAACAACCACAAGAGGTAAATTTACATTTTTGCACCATTGTATAGATTGTTAATTGTCGAAAAATATTTACACAAAGGTGACCCCAATTTGACCTTACTTCCTGTCCAAACCGGAAGTCAAAGTTTAATATTTAAAAAATCATATCTCAACAATCACAAGAGGTAAATTCACAATTTTTGTACCATTGTACAGATCGTTAATTGTCGAAAAATATTTACCCAAAGGTGACCCCAATTTGACCTTACTTCCTGTCCAAACCGGAAGTCAAAGTTTAATATTTTAAAAAGTCATATCTCAACAAACACAAGAGGTAAATTCACATTTTTTGTACCATTGTACAGATCGTTAATTGTCAAAACAATTTTACACAAAGGTGACCCCAATTTGACCTTTACTTCTTGTCTAAACCGGAAGTCAAAGATTAATATTTAAAACAAAATCTTCCACAAGAGGTAAATTCACAATCTTTGCACCATTGTACAGATCGTTATTTGCCAAAACAATTTTACACAAAGGTGACCCCAATTTGACCTTTACTTCCTCCCGAACACCTAGAGTTTGTGTAAACAAACTCGAATTTCTAGTTTTTTGTTGTTTTTGTTTGGCAGAACGCTATATCATTGACATGAGAACTTAGTGTTGTGTGTTATGGCAAAACACTGTATCAATAGATTGCATTCTTTCTGCTTTGGGGAAGTGTTCCGTACAAGTATAGCTCTATTTGGTAGAATATGTTAAAACGCATTATGCCATTTTGGCTTAAGCTGAATTCGTTTCCGCAGAGTGACATTTACATGGCAGAAAGCTTTGTCTTTGAGATGTACTGTTTTGCCGATTACAAGTAGCAACTGTTGTAAAGTTATCAGCAGTTGGATAATATCTGTTCCATAAATTACTTTTTATTAAATGGCAAAACAATGCATCTTACACATACTTTAACAGTTTCTCAGATGCACAGGGAATTCATTGCAGTACAAGTATCAGAAAATGAAAAGTGTTGCTACTTGTACAACAATAAAATATTCAATTCTTTCAGTATTTCTTTTGCATCCCCAAGCAACGACTTATGACCAGATTGTTTTGATCATGATCGTGACCACAATTGTGAAACCTCGCCAAATTGTGCTGATTACCTTAGCACAGTCAGCATGCCAAACACGCACACGAAGCTCTAGATACTGACACAGAAAGGATGATCGATGACCCTGAGAATATCATAATTAGCACAGTATGCAGAAGGCATTGTGCATGCCAAAAATGCCTACAAAGGATTATTATTTCTCCAGAAAGTTAGTCGTTTTTAAAGAGACTTTTGCCAGTCTGGGGAAAAATGCCCCTGCAACATGTATTCTGTGGCATGAAGGCGAAGCTGGTCGGAAGGTTGAACAACTGGCAACCTAATATGTAGAGTTCATAAAGCAGAACAAAAGTCAGCTTTTACTCAGATAACTGCAGTGCACAAAACAAAAACTGTTCCTTGTTTTGTACCCCTTGTTGTGAATGACGATTCTTATAATACTGATACATTGACCATGAAGTATCTTGAACCAGGTCATACTTTCATGGCTGCTGATATAGCGTCCATGGAAATATCACGTGTAAATTGAATTGTCAAGGGGAAGTTCATGACTTTTGAGACTTTGTCAGATTGATTAAGTCGTCGCGTAAAAAGATGGAATGCATTCCTTTAAATCATCACAATATGTTTCTATTTAAGAACCAGTCCAAGAGTAAAGTGCAGGTCCTTCTGAGAAACGTAAAAGTTGTTCAGTTTAGATGGGGTTCCCTAAACATGTTCGTCAAGTCATCCCATGATGACTCTGTATTTAAGGAAGTTGAAATCTTCAAGAGGTATACACTCAGAGAATTACAGTCTGCTCTTCTTCAAGGCAAAAGCCCCTTGAGTGGAGTTCAAAAAATGGAATATCACTCATCAAAAAGAATGTGTTGAAGCTGGCAATGAGTATTCTTTAATCAGTTGAGAGTTAATGATATGTCTCAATATCTTGAAGTTGATTCATAAACCATCAGAAGAAATCTAGTATGGTTTGCCGTAGCACCATGTAAATAATCACTTATGACTTTTCGATCAGTTGTGCTACCGCAAACCATACTAGATTGAATTCTCGCCATGCAAAGTTTCAAATGCTACTCATCAGAAGAACGTTTCATTAATCAAATGTTCGGAAACCTTCAATGATTCAGTACGCTGCTACCTTGAGTGCCATCCCACTTATCGAGTTAACGAGAAAATTTATCAGCTAAGTCGACTTATTTCATCGCATAAGTCGACTTGCCGAGATAATTTGTCCCGCCAAGACGACCAAGAAATCGACTTACTAAGATAATTTATTTCACAAAGACGAACTTATAAAACCAAGAAGTCGACTTACCGAAATAATTAGGTGTTTGGGTTGGTTCCCAAACACCTCTTAATATTGTTCGGGTCAATAAGACTTATCCAGAGACAAAAACATAGTTGCAGAGTTCACAGAACCTTAAAAATTAACACATAGTTAGACCTTAACATGTAGTTTCATTTGTGACGTCATGATGAGGTCATCAGATATCGAATTATAATATTTCCAAAAAATGGAACTCCTGATATGGACGATTTTTTAGCCGTCCTGTTTGTACACGTTGTATAGGGCGAGTTGAACCTACAATATTATCCATATTGCGGATTCACCTGGCACTATACTTTGTGTACATACGAGCTGGTTAAAAAATCCTTCATATCGAGGATTCACCCCGCGCTATACTTTGAGCTGGTTAAAAAATCATCTATGTCATGGGTTCTTATTCTTCTCACGGAGATTTTTTTGTCCAGAGACAAAAAACATAGTTGCAGAGTTCACAGAACCTTAAACTTAACACATAGTTAGACCTTAACATGTCGTTTCAGGTAAAGTTGTGACATCATGATGATGTCATCAAATATCGAATTACACTATATCAACTGTATATACCGGTAATCTTAGCAGTTTTGAAACGATCAGCTTTTTCGAAATGATTTGAAAAAAATATATATTATGAGAGACTAGACATTGCTAGCAGCAGTGGTGACCTGACTTTTTATTTGTTGATTAATGTATATGTGCGTACCAAACAGATGTTACCAGTTAATTACCAAGTTTGAATTTAGATGTTTCCTGATACACGTATCACTATCAGGAAGTACTTTCAACTAAAATAAAATAATAATTAATTTATAGATAATTTATCACAGCATTGGTCAGTCGTGAAATAAATCATCAACTTTAAATGTAGGCCTAAAGCTCCGATAGTAACAATCAATTTCAGATATACTGTACATGTATTATTTTGCTGTATTTTTTAAGGAAACTGAAAAGGGTTCAAGAATTGTGGAAAGGGTACCCTTTCCATAATTCCTTGCATGTGCATTACTTTTTGTATACGCCTAAAAGTTCCAGTAAACGATACATCATAAGTTGAAACTTTTACAAGATGGTTTTGAAGTGCACACTCCTCAGAGCAGCTAACACCTTTGTCGAAGTGACAGTGACTGAAGCTTCTTCAATAATAGCACACATTTCAACAATTCTCCTGTCTTGCATTATTTCAAATACTTGTCTTTCGCTTAATTTTGATCTGAACTCCAGTATGTTGTTTTTGCCACGCATGAATATTTTGACATTTGCGTATGGAATTAAATGTACAATTGACTTGAATTGAGTGTTGTTGTTTTTGTTTTGATTTTGTCCTGTATTCTGTTGTTGTTGACATTATTAATCTAGTATTGTCAATTCTAACTTAATATACACTTAACTTAATACACATAATCGTATTGCAAAAAGAATGGTCAAAATTACTGGTGTGCGTAAAAGGTTCTTTTTTTACAAGTTATGCAACAGAAATAGGGTCAATATATTTAGTCAGTCTGTTTAACTTCTTGTTTGATATTAACTATGTTAATATCAAACTAGTTTCTTCTACTGAATTAGAAAGTATTTTTTTGAAAATATTTTTTGTTCAAATATTAGCTTATGCTCAGACAAATATAACCTCAAGGGATGTTTTACTTGTCATTATAAGTAATTGTTACAGGGCACACGCATTCATTCGTTGACCTTTGCATTGTTTTGACATGAATGATTTAATGTTTTTTTTTATATCAAACACGTATATATTGTTTTGCCATGAAATAACAACAAAATGATACGTTTTTTTGGTCATGTAAATAAAGATACATTCTTTTGCCAAGAAAAAAAGTAGCCAAAGAAATGTTGTATTTTTACCAAGACAGGATACATTGGTTTTCCATGAGATATGTCAGCAATATATTCATAAACATTATACGGCAAAACAAAGTAGCTTTGCTAAAAAAGCAATAACGAGATAATTATTTAATTATTTTTAAAGATTTTTTCTCAGGTAATAAGACCAAACACCGTATAATAAATTATGGAAAGATTATCCGAGTCAAATGCTCATGTACAGAATGGCAGAAAGTGGATCTTTGATGTTATTTTTCTCAAAATGCACATTTTCGAGTTATAGTCTTTTGCCATTTCACGGCCGCCCAGTACATTGCTTTTCCCGGGGGCCTCAAATATTCTTAAGACGGCCCTGCGAATAGTGAGACCGCCCACCTATATATAGAGAATGAAAGTTGTCAGATTGAGATGTATTGTTTGTGTGTTTTTTTCACTGGCAGTTGGTAATTTTACGAGTATACATTATACTCGTAAAATATAATTATATCTTTGAATCAAGATATACAGTAAACAACTGACCTGTGATAGTTTCAGCACGTATATGTAAATGGTGAAAATGCATTCTTGTAAATTCCAACTCATGGATATTATTTTACTTTTATTCAAAATGAAATTATCTCAATGAATGTTAGATCAATACCGTCATCATTTTAAAACCAAGTTTCACATTACAATTCAAAACATTTTGGTTATTTTGGAATACTAATGCCTATATAGATATTTATCATGTATATTACGAGCTCACAGAAATCAAGACATAAGTGTATCTTTAAAGATGTATCGCCCGTGTTTTTAACGGACTTTTTTTTTTCTAGCCAGCCAACCGCCATCGAGCAAGCTCGGTGGTCGAGAGGAAGAGACGCATGCACTATGGTAAGCAGAAACTCGAGGGTTTGAATCCCGCCCGTGTCGCGTGTCAAACAAACACCGGGAAAGCACTGAGTATATAGTGCTTCATACACGGTGTAAGGCCTACCTAAATTAACTTATTGTGGGTCCCGTCATAAATTCAATTTGACACATTTTTACTGTTAAAACCAAGCTTTTGACGACTATTTTGTAAAATATCTCATTTCGAAGTATTTGTATTTCTTTCTAATAGTAGTAATGCTCCAGTGGAAACATCTGTAACGTCACTATACAATAATAGTAAACTCGAAAAACTAAAATTATCAAATGTTTACATAAATTGTACCTGGTGTACAGTTGTGGTATCAAACATCCATTGAAATAATTATGTGTCTACAAGGTGCTATATTTTTAATTAAAATTTCTGAAACGTTTCCTAGATTAATTTCCGTCATCTGAAGACAAATCTGTATGCATTTTTACTATTTCGCATTAACAACACAATAACATTAATAAGTTGAAATTTTCACAGGTTGGTTTTGATATATCTCTGGATTTTTGTAAAGTGTGGATGCATTTACAGACATTTTTCCAAAGGTGTATATACCAGATTTATGTCTATATTTGATTGTATAGACTGTATAGTCACATCAATGACGGTCAACAGAAGTAAGACGACCAAATGCTTTCTTGCGTTACCGGTTCAAAATCTGAAAATGGCCGTTGCTATACTGGCGTCCATATTGGGCACGTTGCGCCATATGCATACCACTCGAGCCTTTTTTAACGCACCATTTTCATGGAAATAATAAGACCAATCTATACTGTACTTACGTTATTGTATGCAACTATGATTAGAAGCACAGCAGAAACAACCAGACTAAAGCTTACAGCAAACTGCGTGAATCGGGGACGCCACATCTTAGTATTTTCCCTTTTGTTTGGTGTTTTTCTCCCCGAAAAATAGTGATTATTTTATTTTAAATGGAATTGGAATGCTGTTGTACCATTATTTGTATCATTATAATAATAACTGACAGTAGAGGGCCTTGGCATAGAACTGCTGCTTTCTGGTCATAGGTCGCCGTGGATAAGGGTACCGTCAAGCACGAGTAATGGAAATACAATGTTTTCGCTTTTGCTCTCCATATGCCATGAAGTGGAACCAAGCGTATAATGCTTACATGGAACGGAAACTGCTCTTCTTCGCGTCAACAATGACATTTTATCTGCCATGGATGAGGGGAAAATCACTGCATTAGTTTTGTTAGACTTATGCGCCGCTTTTGACACTGTCGATCACAAAATCCTTCTCTCCCGCCTTCAATATCATCTTGGAATACGTGACACTGCCCTGGATTGGTGTAAGTCCTACCTTTTAAATAGGCCTCAGCATGTTTGTATTGGTAACGCTATCTCCGAGCCTGTTACTCTTGACTATTCTGTACCCCAAGGCTTTGGGCTCGGCCCACAGTGGTTTACTGTTTATACCTTTCCAGTTCGTGATATCATTTTGAAGTATAATTTAAATTACCATGTTTACGCTGATGACACGCAGCTTTACATTACTTTTAAATCCTCTCAAGAACCTGCCGATTCCTGCATTACAACACTGGAGAAATGTATTCAAGAGATTCGAAGTTGGATGAGACAAAACTTCCTGAAATTGAACGATGAAAAAACAGAATTTGTTCTATTTGGATCACGTCAGCAATTGTCTAAAGTTACTCTTCCATTTATTACAATTGGTGACTCGCAGATAACCCCCTCATTACATGCACGTAATTTGGGTGTTATATTTGACTCGACAATGACTTTAAAACCACATATCTCCAACATTGTTCGCATATCATCATTTCATATCAGAAATATAAGCCGAATTAGGAAATACTTGAATAAAAGTGCTGCTGAACAAATTATACATGCATTTGTCACATCACGGCTCGATAACGGAATGCTCTCCTTTACGGTCTTCCGCAGAATCAAATATCTCGTCTTCAGCACATACAAAACACAGCAGCTCGTGTTGTGACTTTGTCCAGAAAGTCATGCCATATCACGCCAATCTTGAAAGAACTGCACTGGCTTCCTGTTTCACAGAGAATTGTTTTAAACTTATGCTAATTGTTCACAAATCTTTTAATAACATTGCTCCAATTTATATTTCTGAACTACTTAAAGTCTACACTCCATCACGCAATTTGCGCTCCAGCAACATGTCACTCCTCAAGGAACCAACTTCAAAACGGAACTGGGGTGATAGGTCGTTTTCTGTCGCAGCTCCGAGACTCTGGAATCATCTTCCAACTAAACTCAAATCTTGTCATAGTATAACCAGATTCAAGTCGATGCTTAAAACTCATCTTATGTCACAACTCTTCAAAGATTATGTATATTTGTAATTGCATTGTAGGTACATATGTATCTCGGTACATGATTTGTTTTCCCTATGCTATCATTGTATATTGTTTGTATTAATGTTTTTTCTTTGTTTCCGCGCCTTGAGCGCCCAGCAGGGTGGATATGTGCGCGCTAAAAATCTTTATTATTATTATTATTATTATTATTATTATTATTATTATTATGTATTATGTATTATGTATTATGTATATACCAAAGATTCATACCTATAAAATAATAATTCTGCGCTTACGGCGCATAGAATCACACGCTTTTTATTTTATGGCGCCGTAAGCGCAGAATTCTGTGGTACTGAAGCAGCGCCCTGATCTTTCGTAAACGGCATCAACAATACATATTCTCAATATATCAGAAAAAAATCTCCGGAAACAGATATCCCTTAAAATCTGACGCAGTTGGGTCCACGGATTTGCCGCATGTGAGAAAAATCTACTCGGTCGACTGCGGCAGGTCATTTTTACAGATCGCTCAGTAACGATCGGAGTAGACTTGGTTCCAAGTCTGTGATCGTGGTTTTTTGTCTGCCTGAAGCCAATACAGTATCGCATTAAATAGCGCCCTCTTGTGTATTAACCTCCGACATTAACCTTCGATCACAGACTTGGGAATGTTGTTCGTCGGTTTATACATACCCTATTGCGAATTAGTCCAAAAGTGGACGGAACAATCTGATTGGTCGGAAAGCCTTCCATAACATGAATATTCAAACTAAACTTCTACATGCAGTTGGAGGAGATGTACTCAACGATTCCATTTAAACTGTAGGTAAGACGTTTTTTGTAGAGAAGGAATTATGTATTTTATTTTGTGCTTTTTTACAACTCTAAGATCTCATTAAATTTACCTATCATTTCAAATACTATTTACGTACCAAGCACTATACAAATTTAATATCGAATGAATATTACAGAAATAATTTTAAGCGAGTGTAACCTGTTAGTAATAGACGCGGCCTACAAGGTTTTTGTGGCCTCCTGATTGGCCATCTCTCTAGCATCCGTATTATTATGTAAATTTTAGCTATGAAACATGAATATCCCACAAACACAAGAGGGTCAAGTCTGAGATCGCGAGCTAGTTTGGGCTGTGAGAGCCAGTATAAGGGTAAACGGCGTTTTGCGTGGCTGATGTGCTGGTAGACAAAAAATAACCGCGATCTCAGACTTGAAATCAAGTCTAGACTTAGGGGGGTGGGGGTATTAACCCAAATGTTTTTAGATGCCCCCTCAAAATATGTACCAACCTATAAGAAACAAGGAAAAAATACTCAAAAAATCATTTGAGAGCGTTAAACCCCTGTAAATTTGTTTTTGTGAAACGGCATGGCATCCTGACTTGCGCAGATTACCTGAATACCGTTGGTGGGGCACCAGTCTATTTTGTTTAAAACACTGATAGGGAAGTAATAAAAAGAACATCACTTCCATATTTATTTTAAAGTACTTTCTCATGTTTACCTGTTGACATTTTAGCATACTATTCCATGACAACCATTCAATTGCCTTATGAAACAAAATATCTGATTAAAAAGTAACATTTATATGAATAAAACAGTGTTCCTGTGGGTTTATATGGATTGTAACAGAATATTTTATTTCATTATTGTATCAAACTTATTTTATCCTGGAATAATATAAAATTGATATTTGCTTTTAACATTCTTCTAGAAAAGAATTAATTAATAAAATAGTATAAATGTAAAATAGTAGTTATTAGCCTCAGTTATGTTTTGAACCTAAAAAGTTATTTCTCAGAGAAAAAACCGCTAGGTTCGAGAGGTAACTACTATTTTGTCAGTAATTACTATTTTGCATATTTTTGCAACAGCCAATTCTCTCTTTATAAAATAGTACAAAAATATATTTATACATCTAACTAACATTAATATCATATTTCATGGCTTAGCAGGGATTTTGGATTGTACAATGCCAAAATGTGTTTCTGTAAATGATACAGTAGATCTAATGCTCTTGAACAAGTTCTGCTAGTAGATGTGAAGCATCATCTTTAGATATAGTAAGATTTGCGATGACATGTATTGAAATAATCTCTTTTGAGTAGTAAGGGTTCTGAGAAGAACCTTTGGTTAACTCAACATTTCGATCCGTATGCTCATCATTTTCTGGGGGAATGCTGGTGCAGGAGGGAGGAGTCCTGATCACTAGATCTTTGGGCTTGTTTGTACCATTCTTGTAGATGTAGCTATTATCTAAAACAAATTTGAAATACATTTATAATTAATTATGTGTGAAATAACAAATGTATTATAACACAATGTATTTATCATTACAATAAGTAAACGGACATTTCTCATACAAACACCAGCGTTGAAATACACACTGCATTGCGCACACAGACAAGTATAGACCAAATGCATATACCCTCTATTTTATGAAACCCATGCTCCCAAAAGAAACAGGTACTGGACATATTAACTGTACCAAATCAAATTTAGTTTGTCTACTTGCTGTAGAAACCCAATATTTCTGCTTTTGGAAAATTTGTACATAATAATAGCCACCCTGTTGAATTCAAAACGACAACTTTTGCACTTCAGCACACTGACCTCGTCACACACGAACATTAACAATACACGTAAAACTTGTAGCTTTGCATGGTGAGGATGATAAGTAGGACTAATTGCGGTGACATCATGTGGAATCTCAATTAAGTAGTAATTAGTTCTGAAAAGAACTGGAGGTACAACTCGACGTTTCGATCAGTATGCTCTGATCGTCCTCAGGAGAATGCCGGAGAATGCCTCAGAAGAATGCCGGACACAATACACGTGTTTGGCCGGGGTGCGGTAAGACGCTCCCTCCATGGCTTCACAGTGGGCGGTCTATTTGCTGTTCATTCATGTAGTTCATTCATAAAGTAACTGCACATTTAAAGTTGTTGTCGACCCTAATGAATATTCAAACGAAGTTTGAATGAAATTTACATAATTTTTCAGTAGACCTACCTGGCATTGTGTAGGTCTACATGGTTATCTATGGAATTCCATATCTGCCATTCTAAACGTTTACCCATTCTAAACGTTTACCCACTTTATTACCCATTTATAGGCCTACAATACTAAATAGATAATAAGTTTCACTAACAATTATATTCCTAGAGATAAATCAAAATCACAATTTCCTAAACAAACATATCTCTGTTCCATTTTGCTAGGAATATTGGAAAAATTCACATTGGAACTTGAAAGGAAGACTATTGTTTTTTTGCAAATTTTATGATGCTTCTATTTCATTACAAAAAATACAGCGAAGGTCAATCACATTGAAGGCGACGGTCGACGCGCGACGGGCGACGGGCGACGGGCGACGCGCGACGTTTAGAAAGTCGACGGTTGACGGGCGACGGGAGACGCGCGACGTTTAGAAGGGCGACGGTCGACGGTTGACGGGCGACGGTCGACGGGCGATGGGCGACGCGCGACGTTTAGAAGGGCGACGGTCGACGGGCGACGCGCGACGTTTAGAAGGGCGACGGTCGACGGGCGACGCGCGACGTTTAGAAGGGCGACGGGCGACGTTTAGAATGGCAGATATGGAATTCCATAGGTTATCTCGCATACGACGGTCCCTTCGTTCAGCTCCATGCGTTCGCTTTGTTTCACTAAATTATTACTATTATTTAATATTTTTATTATTAAATGTTATTTTTATAAATATTAATTGTTGTAACTATTGTACTTAGAAATTGTTTTGATGGATGCACCGATATTTACATACATCGTGTGCCACTGTTTCAAAAGTGTAATTCCAAATAAATAAATAAACTGTATGTACCTATGTAACATTCACAGACCACCGAAGTTGATCGACTGCATTCTAATGACACAGTTGTGCGCCGCGTGCAATCTTCACGGTACTGCATGCTGATTGGCTAATCGACGCGAGGAGGTCATCGGTTCACCGCGTGATCATTAAATGAATATTCATTACTTCCCAAACCACTGTGTGCTGTAATTAGCTTATGTAAATGAGTGATGATGTCATATAGCTCATTAAAGTTTGTCACCGAGCCCGTGCTTACTTATTGTAATGTTCTGAAAATAAATTACTCTTTGGACTATGAGTAATTCACTGATTTGAATAAAAACATTAATTGCATTAATTTGGTTAAATTTGTTATATGTATTATAAGGCTGAGGATTATACATGTATTTCCTTGAAAAAGCAAATGCATTGTAAAATGCAAGATGAAGTTTAATTACAGCATTATACATGAAGAATAAAATATAGTACAATTATTAACAACCAACAAGTTTGCAAGAAGGCAAGCTTGGCAACATATAGACCTAGCTGGTCAACCATGTCCACGCTATAGAGTCTTTTAAAGTGGAATCAAGTTTTAAAGTACATTTGGTGCCTTATTGGTGTAGGGGGATTCAGGCTAATATGTAAGTGTATCCGCAGTTTGGTGCATTATTGTAGTTTGATTCAGACTAAGTATATCTGGTGCACGTTTGGTGTGGTTACTTTATTTGTAAGTAATTTTGGTGCCTTATTGGTGTAGGAGAAATTCAGAATAGGCCCAAGTATATTTGGTGCACTATTGGTGCACGCTGCAAATTGACAAAGACAATTTGGTGCTCTATTGGTGCTCTATTGGTGTCCATTGGTGTAGAGTTTGTATTGGTATACTTCTGGTGCAGACAACAGGTACACTAAAAGTACACCAGAAATATACTAAAAACGTTGGTGTACACCAGAGTTGGCTCTGGACATATGGAAACAAACCAGGTCTGGATGGAACATTGATATTTTTGGGTCGGAAATATGTAAACGTTATTTCAGGAAAGGTTTGTGAATATGATTACAAAAATGTTTATTATTAAACCACAATAGTGAAAAATGTCTGTCGCAATTTTATCGCAAAATCTGCGATGTATTGTTTGAAATTCCATCGCAGATTGTTCAAATTACATCACATTTTGCGATGCGATACAGGGGAAATCGTTCTCTGGTTTCCAAATCCAATCCTCACTTGACTAACAAACGTTACACTTCCTTCTCATTAAGCGTATCTTTTAAAGGAAAATCTGTGATATTTGTCATATATTGATAGAAAAGTGGCGGTTGTATTCTAGTATTTCTACATTCTTTCCACATGTTTAAACTAATGTTAATTAACCCTAACTCCTAGGCCCATTTGCTTACACATAAACTGAATCCTCCAAAATCCTTCAGTAGTAAAGCAAGCACATGGCATGTATGCACACATGTGTTTCTAATCTGTGATACGTGTACAATTGGCTAGGGACCCTCCCTGCATGCATGGAGCAATAAACAGTGTCCACTGACCCAAGCATAAAATGTATATCGTGCATCATATTCCATTGTAGTAATCCAATCGGAATCATTTACGCAGTGGCCGTATGAAAACAAAGTGCGTCTTCCAAAAAGCGATTTCAATGAATGATGTATCAAGCATCAACATTGTCATACAACATCGTAGGAATAAAAGCTCAATAGTGATGGGTACCAGACTTATTACACTGACCCAATAACTAGTATCTCAAATTTCATGGTGTTCCCTCGTCCATCTTTAGAGAAATGGAATGAACATATATGTACCTGTTCATTTCAGTGTTCTGACTTTTATTTACTAATATGACACCTTGTGTGGACAATTTGTACATTCAAAATATATCCTTCTTTTTTCCAAGTTAGTATTACTCCGTAAGTCTTTTCCATTTCATGACTCAAGTTAATTAAAATAAGAAAAGTAAATCAAATGATATGTTTAGTAGGTTTAGTAAAATTGATGAGATACTAGCCCAGATGTTGAGTATTTTTCACTTAACTTTGAACCTTGACATATATATATGTATAAGGTTTTCTTTTTTCGTTTGATTTTTTTAAGTGACTCATGACTCGGTCTCAACCCACATGACTTTGATTTGACACTAGGGACTCAGACTCAGACCCTAGGTTTGAGGACTCGACTACAAGTCTGATTTCAGCTTATAAAATGTGATTTTGTTATGTCCATTTTCTAGTGGTTTTAGCAGTGGGACTAGCAGCTAGGGTTTGGGTAGTCTGATGGGCTCTCGTGAAAAAAAAAATGAAATACAAATATGCAAAAACATTTTAGTATGATTGCAGCAGGAACATGTTGTTCACCAGCTCACGGTTCATTTCTTTTCTTGTATTAATATTCACCTTTTTCAGGACTACTAAAAAATGAGAAGGACTAGTACAATTTTGACATAACTAGTCCTGTAGATTACCATAAATTTCAAGTTAATTTCGACCACTGACCACATGATGTAATATGCTGGCACAATGCGAAAGCTAATTTACAGAATATAGCCCTATTGTGAAATCATTGTTTAAGACTAATTGTGGTGACACCATGTGAAATTCTCAATTGAGTAGTAATTAGTTCTGAAAAGAACTGGAGGTACAACTCGATGTTTCGATCAGTGTGCTCTGATCGTCCAGATCAGTGTGCTCTGATCGTCCTGAGGACGATCAGAGCACACTGGTCAAAACGTCGAGTTCAGTTCTTTTCAGAACTAATTACTACTCAATCTGAGAATTTCACATGGTGTCACCACAATTAGTCTTACTTATCCTCCTCACCATGCAAAGCTACAAGTTTTACCTAATTCATTGTTTAATAATTTAGATGACATGACTGTGTAGTTAGCAGAATGTCTCACGATGATCTGAATGCTAATGGAGAGTCTCATGGCCAACTAGATGGTGACAACTCATCAGATAAACGAAGACTTAGTATTCATCCAAGGATACGAATACAGAGGAAGAGTCTGGTGGGGGCATTACAGGCCGAAACACTCAAGGAAAGACAGGTACCTGTATATCTTCTTACATCTTTTCTCATAGTTATATTGCAGAACAAAATTGTAACAAAAACCTCTGAGTAATTGTCTCTGAGTGATCTGATTCAATGTGTTTACCAAGTTTTGCATTGTAACTTGGGAGCATGCATCCTGGCTACATAGTTTGTAATATTGTGTAATATTGTCCAGGAGGTATCATATTACCATGGCTGAATGATGCATTATTATGCAGCCACTGGCTCATTATTTATGCATAGCCAAGGTAATAAACTGAATTGTGTTTTATATTAAAAACATTCCATAGATTTTAATTATTGTACTGTTTAAAAGCTGTATTGATTAATATAAGGATGATTATGGTGAGCTGTTGTTTTGTTTTATTTATTTTAGGCAAGAGCTAAAGATGCTCGTGAAATACGTCGTGCGGATCTCCTCCTTCCACAAACACATGTTTGGAATCATCCAGCTACATACTGGACTAGATATACCTGCTATTGAAGAGAATCTGCTGGATTATGAAGAGGTATCGTAATCAAAAAAAAGAAAAAAATTATTATTAAAACTAATATTCATGTTTATTTACAAAATTGTTTACGGTTACCCAGGATCTGAAGATTTTCAATTTCCTGAAATAACCGAAAACGGCAGCCCGAGACCAAGATTCCTCTTACGTTTTTTTGCAAACAGGAAGATCATTTACTTTATTGTTGTGGTACTTATAGCACAATTAGCTAGTGAAAACTTGATCGCAGTTATCTTAGAATTGTGTTTAATAAAACAACCTGTAGTTTTACTACATGTCTGAACCACACTTTCCACCGGTACATGTACATTGGCTTTCAAGAAAAACTACAGCATAAGTGTTTGTTATAGAACAAACACACAGTGTTTGTGTAAACTTTCGGTTCAATCAAATTATCATCGATGATGTCAATATCATATTTTTCAAAGGTTTATCATCTGTTATTAACAATATAAAATTCATATTAAAAAATATATCAATTTTGCACTAGAATGTGTTGAATTTGAACTTCCTGTTTGGACAAGTAAAGGTCAGATCAAGTGATTTGAAGGTCATTATATGACACAATGAAACTTGCTCATGATCATGAAAAAATAATGTTAGTATCTGCTTTGGTTCAATTTCTGAGATTTCTGGTTCAATTTCGTGCAAAATATGCACGGTGGATCTTCTGATGTCTTGTTTATTTGATAACTTTGTGGATGTGGCTACCTGCTACTATACGACAACGCACTTTCTTGCCGGTCTAAAGAAGTTTGTGTCAGTAAAAGATATTATAAGTAGGGAGAAATAAATCGTTGATAATTTTTTTTTCGCGATTTCTGAAGTAATCCCGCGACCCATCAAATCTCCGCGACCAATTTTGGGTCGCGACCATAGGTTGCGGAACGGCGCTGTAAACAATCAAGGTGAAGTGTGGAAATTATTAATAATTTGTTTATCTTTTGAGTATTGAAGAGAGGAAGGTATCAAAATAAAGGTTATGACTCACTGACTGTGAATATTGAGATGGGGGTCATCTTGAGATTACCCATAATGCATTGCAGCCATCCAAATGTAAACTAACGTTTGTCGCTGTTCAGAATAAAGATCAATAAAACTACAAGTGATTGTAATTGTTTGAATGTACCGTAATTTCCGGAATATGCCGTGGCTATTATACGCTGATTTGATGGACCTAAAAGTTGCCTGCGGCTTATACGCGGTGCGGCTTATATGCTGAGGTATGAATCTTGGAAGACAAAACACAATGCACAATTACAAAAATCGTTGGTAAACAGACAGAAACAGACAGAAAACCCATGAGCCATGTATGCGGCTCAGGCGGGCTATACTACAGTATGTCCTCAAAAAAGGTGTACTCTATATTCTGAAATATATTGAAACCATTTTGGAACTTTTCAGTTGCTGTCTAATCCTTGGCCGAAACACCTGTGAGTTTTATGTAATCACAGGTGTTTGAGTGGGCAATTAGGGCTTTTGCTGATTAGAGTATCTGTGCAATTGAAAGTTCCAAAATTATTTCGTGGTTTTGTCATATTTCAGAAACAGTTAGAGGACACTTTTTGGGACATACTCGTAGTTATCGCGTATCGCCGCCATATTTATACAACGATTCACTTAGGAAACTGAGTCCCTTTCTCAGACCCATCAGAAAGGCATTACTTTTCCAAAGATGGGCACCGGTGAAACCACAGTGAAACCACAGTGAAACATCGACCCCAAAAAACATGAATATGTAACATAATGAAACGAATATAAAAATGTTACTACGCAAATTTATCCAATTACTACGTGCGGAAATGGCACGTGATACTGGGTCCTGAATAACCATGAACTACAGTGTACGTGCACATTGCATGCATTGCATGCATTGCACACAGTCTACAGCAGCTGACCGCACGGACCATGACCAGGCAGCGGCACTCGTGTCAGCTCAAACACGCATTACCATTATTGACGGAACAGTTTCCATACGGACCATCAGTAAATATCCACTTAAACCCTTTCAAAAGGAATAATTAGCTTCGGAGTATATTCATTCACGATCTCAATAAAAAGGTATCGACTTCTATTGTGTCTCTTTCAATACATTTTGACTCGAACGCAACACAATGACCCCCTTTGTGGCGATGTACCGACAGTGAGTGGCATCCGCGGGCCTCTGTGTGTGGCTTATACACGGTGCGGCTTATATGTTGACGCATGAATCTTGTTTGTGATTTTGGGGTAGTGCGGCTTATATACCGCGCGGCTTATATTCCGAGTACGGTATGCAGATTTGCATTGTATGAACAAAAATGTGGTTTGTTTATCTCAGTATATGTCAGGCAGGATAATATTACCCATAATGCCCTGTTTATATTTAAAAAATCATAATTTACAACCTAACCTAACAACAGACCTGTGGCATTAATGCAAAATAGTAGCTAATTTAATGGCCTAATGTTTCAAACTATCAAGGCTGTATAGCCAATCTTACATAATGGCATGATGTAGTTGACTGTAGTGACATCATTATTTGTTAGAATTAGTTAACCTGGCTATAACATCATTTATATGACTGTTTATTTCCCTCAGCAAATGAATAACCTTGTTTGACATATTTCTTTGAAGAAGGATGGCTCCAAGTGCCTGATGGTGTTCTTTCAAGATGGTGATGCTCCTAGTCATGGTGAGATTACATTAGTCAACTAATTCAATCAGGATTCAGTAATTTTACCAAATTATAATAAGGATCAGTGCTTTACAATTTCAATATAAAGTCTATAATGAACCAACCATTCAGAAAGGATACAGAAAGACCACAGAATGCAGGTTTAACAGTTCATTGTGTTCCCGTATTTGACTTGGAAACCTGTTGGTAAGAAGCTAAAAGCACCAATCCCAAGGATCCTCTTGCAACTCACTTGGTTCATTCCTGACCTTAAAAGAAAGTGTCTTGTAATTTTAATCGCATTGTTCAATGCACCTGCGAGGGTTCCTAGCCACAACGATTGCCCACTCGGTAACCACATGCAAGAAAGTATTACAAGTTGCGTGTCGCTGATGAGTTAAGTGAGATGTCAGTCAATTCAAGAGAACCAGCTATCGATCCATCGCCTGGGAGCCCTATAAAAGCTTTAATTTGAAACAGCCGATGGTAATTATTGAAAACAGTTGAAGCAGAATATAATTTTTGGAGAATTTACAGTTTGTACAAGTTCTTCCTGTTGTTGTATAGATTCAGGTCGTATAGTGACATTACCTAAAAGGCACCAAGATGCAGCGTCTGTTTGTAACTAATGGTCTGAAGGA
>CM055828.1:10101812-10135358 GCA_029582265.1 Zoroaster sp. YZ-2022 | reverse complement strand
AGGGTCTCTAGTACTAAAGGAAGGGGCATTTTTAACTGTCCAAATGCGTTGTGACTACAGTCTGCTACGACTTCACTCTATTTATGTGTAAAATTAGCCGATCATGGCATTTGATCGGTTGAAATGATTAACCGACAATATACTTTACCAATAATCCACGAATTGGGTTAAATTAACTTTATTGTCCTAACAGTCTTACATAAGTCTCACACAAGTCTTCCATTCTCTCAACGAAAAAACCTTCAATGTGAAACATCTGTCATTATAGTGGATGCTTGTAAATATTCAAACATTCCTGAGTGCCCAATACGAGCGCCTGACGGTGATTGGATGTCACCAGGGTTACGCGAAAACAAACGGTAAAGGCTAACGGTGTACCATTTTAAAGTTAAAAAAAAGTTTAAGACTATCAAAACCTTACTCGAGACGGTCTACCAAATGGTAAACCGTGTGCATGTTTCTAATGGGGTTGGGGGAAAAGTATTTGGTAAACCGTTCACTCAAGTACATACATATGTAAATGTATAATTATGTATGTACAATTTGGAAATAACACATAATATTCAATTTATGTATTATATTAAATCCCTCAATATTGTTTAGCAAATCATGAAATCTATATAAAAAGACCAGATCTTCTAAGTTCTATATACATGTACCTTCTGCCTCCTTTAATGTATAGCAGAATCACATACTGTTCAGGCCTAAAGTATACACAAGTTTGAAATGAACCATATTTGTAATTGCTACCAAAGTGATTTTGAACCAACTAAGTGTAAATTTTTTTCATCATGATAGAAATTCTCTAGCCTACATGTAGAATAAATAAACAACCTGATGGTCAATCATTTTACTAACCTAGCTGTGATCTGATAAGTATATTTGTGGAGGCAGCATATATTTATCAAATGCACAGGTGTACATATACTATACATGTACAACTCCATGATGACTTTCCTCATACTCAAATACATTAAGTAAGTTGTTTATACCCACTTATTGGAATTACACAGACTACAGGCAAGCAAGCTGTAATTGATACCTCTAGTGCAGTGCACATAATTTGCATTGATTATGTATTACTATCACTGTATGGGGTAGTGTGTGTAACTTGATACTGTGTGGCCATAGCTGTCTGGCCAATCATTGGACCTTAATTCATGGTCAAGCTGCATGTATATGCCTCTGCAGTGTGCGCTCTAAATTCAAACTGGAAGAAACAGATCTACAGTAAACAGCAGTTTTTCAATGGAAGCAGTGAAATTTCAAGCAAGTTTTGTGAAGCAGCTAGAATGGGATTAATGATGGTAAGATGATTGTACTTTTTCAATCTTATGAACTGTATGAATGATTTTACTTCATGTGAATGTGAATTGTACACTATGGGCTATTGAGTACTGCAAATACAGAAATGCTGAATGCAGTCTTGAATTGATCTGTCAACCTACTGAATTTTGCAAACCTTATGAGTGCAAAATTGTTTAGTTTTGAAATGGTGTTCATTATTTTTGCTATTCATGTTGTATAGTAATGATTTCATTAACAACTACATGGTGTAATCATATGGTAATTCAGGAATAATTAACTGAATGATGATTGAAAAGCACATATATATTCACCAGAAGAACTGTAAATACTGCATGGCTCTTGAAAATACATGTATTGCAGTCACATCCACATGATGGATATACAAGAAGTTACATGTACATATATATCCATTATCATTATATTTTAGAACTCATCAGGAGGTTCCTTTTCGAAAATCTAATAATTTGGGGGTGATTTACATCATAGAAAGAGCATGTACCTGCATGTAATTGTATCTATGCAAATATATAATATCCACATTTCAAATTTAAATTGGTGGAAAGAGAAATATCTGGCTTTTCTAATATTTGTCTCCTTTCTTTGAATACACAGACTAAGTTGTTCTACGATAAACTACATATGACTGATGCTTCTACTGTGATCAAAGATTGGATGACAACCAGCCTCTATCTCCCTGATGAAGCTACAGCATTTCAACATTTTCCAAAAAGAGATTATACTTCATATGCTGTTGCACAAATATACTGACATAACATGAACATTTAAATTTTGATTGTTCATTCTTAAATGGTTGTTTTTAATTATTAACTTTTGGCTATACTGTTATTGTAATTATTTCAAAAATGTTAATGCACATAATCAGTTGGTGGATACGTGCGCTATATAAGTCCACACATTATTATTATTATTATTATTATTATTATTATTATTATGTAAAGATAATATTTAGCCAAAAAACAAACGATGATTCATATTTGATTTACAATAAAATGATTCACTGCATGGTCACAATCAAAATGTATCCCTCAGGATTAGCCTACATACATGTACAAGCTAAATTATTATCCACCAAAGATGTCAGATATGTATAGCTACCGTAGTTTTATTTCACTAACCTACAAGTTAGCCAGTAGTATGTTAGATGGGGGTCCTGGCGCAGCTGCATTAAAAAACGATTTTCAAAAATCATTTTTAGGGGAATTCCCCAGATGGGGCATATCATTTTAGGGGTCGTGACGTCATGAAAGTATTGATGACGTCACAAAATAGATTTAGATGTTACCGCCGGTTTTACGCGGTATTACCGCTGGTTTAAAAAAAACGATACTTATAAAAATGAGATAAGAAAAAATGAAAAAACAAAAAATTATTATCTTGTTTAATAATAAAGATGACAACGAAATATTTATCGAAATACACATTACCAGAATTGAAAGAGTTTGCGCGAGAACACATTAGTCGAATAATTCTTGTGCAAAACCAAAAGGGTAAGGTTGATAAACGCAGTTATTACAACGCGGTGAAAAAATATTTAAAACGACAAAAACAAAAGCCATTATATAAATTAAATTTAGCCGAAATGAGAGAGCGTATAGCGGTTGAAAATATTGAGCTGCCACTACGCGGCGCGGGAGCGAGAGCGCAGTTGGTTAAACAAGACTACATCGCCGCTATTAAAATGTTTCACAACCGAGAAGAAGAGTTGAGATTTAAACCTCCTATTAGTGGTGGTAAATATTTACGCGAACGAATAATGGTTGTTCCGCTGAATCATAGCAAAGAAAAAGATTTAAATATATTTTGGCGAGCGGTAAAACCAAAGATTATTGCCAAGTTGGCTTTAGACTTGAAAGATTTTAAATCATTCAAGTTTATGATATTTATACGAGTTAAATTACATAAAGAAAAATTAGACGGCGCGATCGATTTTGCCGAACCAAGTTTTCATAATAATAAGCAAATTGTTTTATTGAATTTAGATGATATCGAAAACATACTCGATACTGTTTCTTCACAAATTCAAGAGGCTTTAGAAAAATGGACTCAAAAGGGCAGCGGATGGGAAATAGATCGTATCGTAGATATGAATCTCACTATCGCGAAATATCAACCTCTAAAAGGTGGTAGTTATATCGAACTATGCGACTACATTAAAAATAAAAAAGCGTGCATCAACGTAAAAAACAAAGACGACGATTGTTTGCGGTGGGCTCTTCGCAGCACTCTTTATCCCACGAAAAAGGATGGTGATAGAACGAGTAAATACCCGATTGAAGATGGTTTAAATTTTAATAATATCGATGCCCCTGCGCCAATCAGCCAAATAAAAAAAGTAGAGAAACAAAACAATATAGCGATAAATGTTTTTGGTTGCGAATCAAAAACGATTCTAGTTTACAAACTTAGTGATCAACCAGTGGAGCTGGATCGCATAAATTTATTATTGATTAACGATGAAGAAGCTAGATCTCACTACGTTTGGATAAAAGATGTGAACAAATTACTTTACGATCAAACGAATCACAAAGAACGTAAACATTTTTGTTTGAGATGTTTACAGGGTTTTTCAGCAAAAACGTATCTCGAAAATCACGTAAAAATGTGCAAGGGAATTAACGACAGACCGACGACAGTCGTGATGCCGGAAAAGGGTAAAAACGATACGGTTAAATTTATAAATGTTCATAAAAAGATGCGAGTTCCTTTCGTAATATAGGCCGACTTTGAAAGTATTATTAAAAATGTTGTAGATGTAAACTCTACGAGTACTACAAAACTACAAGAACACGTCGTTTGCGGTTATTCATACATCGTCGTGCGATGTGATGGTGAAAGCAGTTTTCCCGTTACGTACAGGGGAGAAGATGCGGCTGAACACTTTTTAAATGAATTAGAAAAAGAAGAAGAAAAGATAAACGAGATATTTAAAAACCCTGAAAAATTAAACATGACTAAAGAAAATGTAGAAGATTACAACTCTGCTAGCGAGTGTTGGATATGCGAAAAGACATTTTTTAGAGACGACTCTAACGAAAAGCGCGATAGGGTAAGAGATCATTGTCACATTACCGGTAAATATCGAGGTGCGGCGCATAATTATTGTAATTTAAAACTGAGTTTAAAACCAAACAGAACTTTTATTCCGGTCGTATTTCATAATTTGCGAGGCTACGACTCTCATCTTATTATGCAGGCCGCGGGTCAAACGACGGGAAATCTAACGTGCACTCCAAACAATATCGAAAAGTATATTTCTTTTTCAATCAGGCAACTACGATTTATAGACAGCGCTCAATTTTTACTAGCTTCGTTAGATAAACTCGTAAAATCAAACAATTCTTTTCCGATTACAACTAAACTCGAACCCTCCTTCGAAAAATTTAATCTGTTAAAAAGCAAGGGTATTTATCCTTACGAGTACATGGACTCTTTCGAGCGTTTCGAAGAAAAACAGCTTCCTCTTATGGAATCTTTTTATAGTAGTTTAAACAACCAACACATTACCAAAGAACAATACGAGCACGCGAAAAACGTTTTTCATACCTTTGATTGTAACGATCTAGGAGACTATCACGATTTATACGTGCGTACCGATACTTGTTTATTGGCGGACGTATTTGAAAATTTTCGCGCTACTTGCGTTAAACAATACGGTTTAGATCCGGCTAATTATTATACTAGTCCGGGTCTGAGTTGGGACAACTTTATTAAAACATTCTAAACAAACTTTAGAATTGCTCACGGACGTTGACATGCATTTATTTATTGAGAGGTACGCGCGGAGGAACGTGTATGGTGAGTAAACGATACGCTAAAGCGAATAATGTTTACTTGGACGACTACGACGAAAATATTCCATCAAGTTACATTACGTATTTAGACGCGAATAATTTATACGGCTACGCGATGAGTCAACCTTTACCGACGGGTAATTTTAAATGGATGACGAGTAAACGAGTAAACAAACTCGAGAGCGAGGGACTTAAACCGAACAAAGGATGTATTTTAGAAGTCGATTTACAATATCCAACTATTTTACACGATTCTCACAACGCGTTTCCACTCGCGCCAGAGTCTTTAACGGTGCCGAAAGAATGGATGAGCGACTATCAAAAAGGGTTGCTAAACGGCAAGCCGGCTCCAAACGTCGTAAAATTAGTTCCAAATTTTTACGAAAAAAAAAACTACGTGCTTCATTATCGTAATGTGCGATTGTATTTACAACTCGGTATGAAACTGACTAAAATTCATCGTGTTTTAGAATTTGACGAATCGTGTTGGATGAAATCGTACATTGATAAAAACACTCAACTTAGAAAACTCGCGACGAGCGATTTTGAAAAAGATTTATACAAACTCATGAACAATTCAGTTTTTGGAAAGACGATGGAAAATGTACGAAAACGCGTCAACGTAAAATTGAAGCGGTTAAACGATGAAAAAGCGGAAAATCAAATTAAAAGTCTCATCGCGAAACCAAATTTTGCAGAGGCGAGGATTTTCGATAACGAACTAGTAGCGATTCACATGCACAAAACAAAACTCGTTCTCAACCGCCCAGTTTACGTAGGAATGAGCGTACTGGATTTATCTAAACATTTAATGTATGATTTTTATTACAATCAATTAAAGAAAAAATACGGCGAGAGGTGTGAGTTGGTATACACGGATACAGACAGCTTGTTGTTGGAAATTAAAACTAAAGATGTTTATAAAGATATGAAAAAAGACAAGCATTTATACGATTTTAGTAATTATAAACGAGATCATTTTCTATTTTCTGAAGAAAATAAAAAGATTATCGGTAAAATGAAAGACGAGACAGCGGGAACTATAATCTCCGAAGTTGTTTGTTTGAGACCAAAAATGTATTCGATACTTTTATCGGATGAAAAACAAATAAGAAAAGCTAAAGGAGTTAAAAAACAAGTTTTAGAACAATATATTAAACACGACCGTTATAAACAAGTTTTATCTCTGAAAAATACACTACATCACCCTATGAATTTTATCAGGCATGAAAAACATCGACTATATATGACTCGAATAAATAAAATATCGCTATCACCTTTAGACACAAAGAGGCACATTTTAGAAAACGGAATAGATACTCACGCTTACGGTCATTTTTATTTATTTAAAACCATCTTTAACGAGGGTAACCCATCCAGCACAGCTGATCATTTGGGGCCCTCATATAATATAAAAATATATCAATATTATACAAAAATTGTTACAGGAGGTACAGATGAATTAATAATAATAAAAAGTCTTAATGGACAATTACATACAAAATAAAACGTAAAGGACTAAATTGCACAAATAGACCCCCGTCCCAGTCTACCATACTGATTAAAGATAGGACTAAAAGGGAAGATTAAAAATGGAGCAAAAAAAAAAATTAATTAATTATCAATTGTATACCTACATCTCGGGCAAGACACAAGGTAATCTATGACATAATAATAAAATAAAATAAATATTACTTCAAACCTTGCCTTCCTTCAGCAAACCTTGCCTTCCTTCAGTCATTACAGTCTTAACGACGCTAGCGTTTAACATTACAATTACAATCACGATTACAATTACGATCTCTCTCACAACAATTACAATTACAATTACGATCGTTTAACAATAGGTGGATTTTCTGTATATCGAGGAATAATTTGTAATTCTTCTTTTACAAAACTACGAGCGGGGCCTCCTTCTAAATAATACAAGATGGGTTGATTCGCACCTTTAATAGTTTTAGATATTCTATATACTGCTATACTCCATATAGGGTCGGTCGCCCGGCGTCTCGTATCTTTTTCAGCTTCACCGGGCGCGTATAAATATCGAACCAAACTGTTGTTTGGGATTCTTTTTTGTTTGTTTACAACAGATGGTGAGGCCGGATTTTGCTCGACACTACGTAATTTAATGGCGTCTTTAGGTTTCAAATTAATTAGTCGCGTCGTCTCGTTGTTTAACGCTTTTACGACTAGAGGTAATCTTTTAACCCATTCTCTGTTTCTCGTATCGGTTGCTATTTCTTGCGCGTATTGATGTGAAAATAATCTTTCACTCAAAGTTCTATTAAATCGCTCCACCATACCCTGTGCTCTGTGATTACCAGCCTCACTTTTTTGTATTACAACATTATGTTTACTCATCAATACGTTGAAGCTACTCATGAATTCTTTTCCAGGATCGACTTTTATAATTTTAGGCCAAGCCAATAACGAACGTTTGTAAATCTTCTCAAACGCGTTACCAACTTGCGTAGCCGTTTTATCGGTTAACGGTTGTGCTTCTTTAAATCTACTGGCTTCATCTACGACGGTTAATGCGTACTTGTATGTCTTTTTATTTATAATATCGTGCGGAAGAAACAGTAAATCTGCTTGATGAACCTCATTCGGTTTTCCAAACGTACTATTTGATGAAGTTGGTCTTGGAATATATTTAGGATAGGTCAAATAAATTTGCCACAGCGCTTGCTTTTTTATCCACCGTCGAACTGTTTTTACATTTACTTTAGTTTCTTTAGCCAGCTTATTAATTGCATCTAGACCTTTGTAATATCCTCGCGGACTATAATAAGCGTTTGAAAGTTTTAGCTCATTCATTTTTAATATTGTACAACATATTTTTATTCATTAGGATTTTTAGGCATGATCGAATCTGGTAAAATTCCTTGTTTAACTAACGCCATTTGAGTTCCACCGGCTAATGCGACCGTCACGGTGAGTTTTAACCCGTCTTTTATACTAAACTTTCCCAAGTTGGCTGGTTCTACGCTTAATACTTTTTTACCGATCATGCTGTATAAAACTATAAAAACTCCAAAAACGACGCTTTTGTAAAGCGAATCGGCGATTGTTTTCGGCTCTATTGTTGGCATTGAAGACATATTTATAGTTATTTAATATAATATTTTTTTTTTAAACTTTTATTCCATTTCAAAAACAATGAGTTCTCTCGTGGTGGGCGGTGAAACGCTAGCGAGTTTAACGGGTTCGTTTTTTAATGTTGGTTCTCCAATCGTAGTTGGTTCTGAGTTCTGTCTAAACAAGAAATAAGCGATACCCCCAATAGCTAAACCAATAGCTATATAATAGTAGTAACTCGTTTTATTGCTCAGCGAGTTGTTTTCTTTACAACCTTCGATATCGCGAGACGTTTTAACGCTTTTCGCGGGTTTAGCTAGTTGTAGTTTTTTCTTTTTGTTAATTTCGGCTAGTCTTTTTCCAGCCGCAACTCTGTTTGGGTTTTTTGGTTTAGTCGCTGGTTGGGTTACGGTCTTCGGCGTTGAAGCTTGAGGTGGTTCCGGTTGCGCAATCTGCTCGTTGGTTTCCATCGCTTTTATTATCTACACAAGATTCTTCTTTTCTTTTTAAATGTTTTGCCGTAATTAGCGAAGCGCTGAGCGGAGCGATCAACATACCATACTTGTAATATATTTCACACGCTACGGTAGAGAGCATGCTCGAAATGAACGGATCTTTTTCTAAATCTGAAATTAATTTACCTTCATCATCAATTTGAAATTTATGACCATACAAATCTATACGATTTAAACTTAATCCTAATAGTTTAGCGTATAGCGTTATAATGGCACTACCTAAAGACTGAGTAATATCGCGACCTAATTTAGTTTCGTATTGCGTGTGCAGCGCGTCTCGCTCTTCGGTAGACAAAGCTTCAATATCGCTAACGCTTAGTTCTTTTCCAAAAAACTTTTTCGAATCTCCTCCCACTACAACCGATAAAAGACGTATTTTTTGTTTCAACGACGTATCATCGTTAGTATTGTTATCGTCCGCGAGTGACATCCGTGGATTTTCGTTTAATAGTTTATGTACTTCTTCCATTTATTATACGTATTTATAGAATAATCGGTTAAATTTATAAAAAAATATAGAAACCAATAATTTATTTTAGATAAACCATCGGCGTTTAAAAGTTCGTTAAGATTAAACGTTAGATCTTTTACTTGTTCAGCAGATATACTCGTAAATATACCTTTTACTTTTTCAGTATTATCGTTTAAAACTAGTACTAGGTTTTTTCTTTCTTTTTCAGTATTGAGAAGTTGGTTAAGATTATATATAAAATCATTTACTCGTTCGGCAGATATACTCGTAAATATAACTTTTACTCGTTCAGCATTCATATTTATAAATAGATTTATAATATTTATTAAAATATGAGACAACACTATGGGCAATTGCTCTTAACCTATTGAGTAACCTATGAGTAATTGTTCTTAACCTGTGGGTAATTGCTCTTAACCTATGTGTAACCTAGTGGTAATTACTAAACGACCTATGTGTAATTGCTCTTAACCTATGAGTAACCTAGTGGTAATTACTAAACGACCCTTAGTCACGTATTTCATAACCGGTAGGTTGATCTGTTTTTAAAATTAATTTACGGTGTTTAACTTGTTTAAATTTTTCATGAATTTCCATTCTCAACTCTTTCGTAGGTACAACATCATTTTCTCTAAGACAATTCTCGTACGAGTCTCTATCTTTACAATAAAATAAACACACCCATTTGAGTTGTTCTCTAAAATCTTTCAATACGCTATTATATTTTTGCGAAAGAATCCAACAGCTGTGTCGTACGTGTCTACCGCTAAAAGCCAATTGTGTAATCATACATTTATTGTTCTCGTCGTATTTTTTATAATGCAACTGTTTATTAGCGCTGCAATCGTCGATAATAAACAACGTTTCCTCAGTTTTGAAAGCGTCGCTATAAATTTGTATAGCCCTATTCAGCGAGATGTCGTTTAAATCGTTAACGTGTACGTTATCGTAGTTTAGAACCCATTTTCTATTTTTGTACGTATCGTTGTAGAAGATGGTGGGGCATAATATAACGATATTTTTTAAATATTTAAAATATTCATTTTCTAATAAATTTAAAACAAATTCAGTTTTTCCGCACCCCGTTTGTCCGCAAATTAATGCGGCGTGTGGATATTTAGGCAACATTTTCTTTTACAATAGTCTCTAATTTTAATAATCGACAGATTCAAAACGCCCGTTTCTTATATTTAGTTGCGCGTCCATGATAATAAAAGTATACATGTTTAGTTCACCCGCAGCTTCCGCTTCTTTTTCAATTTGAATGGTAATTCCTTCGGATAAGTTTTGTACTCGTCTTCCGCTTCCGTGTAATTTATTGTCGGTGGTAGTTCTTAAATCTAAAAATAGGCCATATCGTTGGAGTAAATAATCAGCTTGTTTAACGTTTGATAAATTTAGAGCTTGTACGACTTGTATAGCGTGTTGTTGTTTCGAATCGCCGAAATATTTTGAAATCTCTTCCCAATGTTGATACCTTTTCATTCCATGCGCGTAGAGTTGGTTAGGAACGCCTTCGATCGTAATTGAAACTTTTTCGATTTTTGGATTATAAAATGTATTGCTTTCTTTCGTGGTGGGTTCTCTGAATAAAAACAATATTCCTTTCATACTTTTTGCCGGAGTATTTAAATTTATATTCCACATCGTATCGCTTTTGTTTAACGGAGTCACGCTCTGTCTCAGTACGCGATCGAATAATATACTCAACCGAGAGGTATATTGATTTTTAATCGTTCGAGCGAGTTCCGGCATATGAACGACTTCATATTCTAAAGAAATTCCGCTTATGATATATTTCGCGTCATCGCCGGTGCTTTTAATCACGCTGGAAAATTTATTAAACACGAGTTCGTAAGTCAATCGATCTCCGATGCCCGACTGATAGTAAGGTTGATGATCGGTCAACAATTCAAAATCCAGCGGAATGTAATATCTATTTTTATAAGCGTCCGCGATAGCTTTATCTTTTCCTCCGTTACCCGCGGGAACTTTATCGCTAGCGTCTATTCGCTATTTAGTTACGTTTGTATTTTCGATTCCTTGATACGCTAAATTTTCGCGTTGATCTTTAGTTAACTATTCGTCTTTGTAACAATTGAATACATCCGCGTCGTCTAATGAAAATATTTCATTTCCTTCCATTTTAATAATTATATGTTTTACGATCGCTCTACCTATATTTTGTACCAACGTTCTATTTTCATCATCCGTTGAAACGAGTTCTATATTGAAAGCCAATCGAGTTGTATTGGGGACGATAACGTCGTTCATTCCTAAATTTGGAAAACGAACCGTCAACAATTGATTTTCGGTAATGGTGCTCGGATTATTTGTGATGACGACTTTTTGACGTAAACCTTTCACACCTCTCGGTTCTCTTATTCTCCTGTATGGATCGAGCGTATCTCCGTATATATTGTTAGTCATATTTTATACCTGTAAATATAAAATATTTTTATAAAAAAGTAAACTATATTTACAAACACATTTTTTATGTTTATAGTTGTTAAAAAAGTAAAAACTATATTTACAAACCCTATATTTAAATGGTATCTATAGCGATGATGGTTGGAGGTGCGGTAATTAACGCGTTAGCATTTACAGGAAGTAATGCTCTATTTAGTAATTTGCGTAGCAGCGACGCATCGCAAGAACGCAAAAGACACGATTTAGCGTTGGAACATCTTTCGAAAGCTAGAGATGAATTTAGTAAAAAGCGATTAAAATATCTAGATTATTTAAACGAAAAAATACAAAAAGAATCAAACGCCGAAAGAACGTTTAATAACATTGACGATGCAATGAATGAATATTATAATATAAGTGGTAATCAATTTAATTTACCAAAAGATTTATACGTCGAACCTCAACTAGAAGATTTTTACGCTCCTAGCGAAGATCAAAAAACGCGTGAAATTTTATTCATCGTACTAGCGATGAGTTTAGTGGGCTACGCGAGTTATAGATTGTTGAAAAAATATAGAAAGTAATTGGTTACGTAAGTTATAAATTGTTGAAAAAATATAGAAAGTAATTATAAAATGGCAGAAGGAAGACTCGCTCTTATGGAAGCGGATCCGGCGTATAATTCCCCCGAAGAGGAAGTTGAAATATATGTTGGTGGTGAAGATGATGAAGAATTAGAAAGAATAGAACGTGAAAGAATAGAACGTGAAAGAATAAAAGAACCGTCACCGACTTTTTCTCAAACAACTATATTATTTAGATCTATAGTCGATGATTTTTATACTTCGCGTAAAAAAGGTAAACCAAGTACAATAGATTATGGTGATTTTTTATATACCAAAGGTGATGAAGGAAAAGATGTGCTCTATTTTCAAAAAGGTTATAAAAAAATACAATTAACTAAACCCACCGGTGGATTTTACGCAGAATCTTCTTTAAAAAGTACGGGATTAACCTATAAAGATATATATAAATTTGATGAAGCGATAATAAATGTTATAGAAGAAGCTAAAAAACCGATAGAAAAGAAAACAATCATCGGTAGAAAATTACCAACTCCACTACCGTTACTTATAGAAAAATCTAAAAAAGTAGAAGAAGCTATCGAAATGGCGGTTATAGTTCTTTCGAGAGAACAAGAAACTCAAACGGATTTTGAATTTCCGAGCCGAGAAATCTTGGGGCTCGATAGAGCTTTACAAACGACTCGAGGTAATCTTGAATTAAATTTAGCTAAATTAAGCCAACTCGATGAAGAAACATCTAATCTTGAAAAAGAATACGTAAGCGCTCGAGATCGAGACGACGAAGATGTAGATGAAACAGAAAAACTACGTAAACAACTGCTTGAAAAAAAAGATGAAAGACTAGCGAGATTAGAAGCCGTAAGCGTGAATGAAAACATTCTTCGTAGTCAAATCAATAGAATTAGAGAAACGTTTCAAAAAATGTTAACGAGAGACGATACGTTGGGTGATAAAATTAAAACTTTATTTAGAGAACAAGGCGTAACGATCGTTAGTGTATTAATAGCCGTCGGTATGGTTATTACCGCTATCGTCGAAGCCGCCGTTAATGCCGCGAGTTCAGTTTTACCACCAACACCACCCACACCAACTCCACCACCAACTCCATCAGATAGTAGTATAAGCGAGTGGATACAAAAAACGTTAACAAACTTTGCGAATGTATTAGCTAAACTGGGAGCGAAAGCTTTAGCCGCTTTACCGGTTATTATAGGTAGTATTATAAGTTGGTTATTTAAAACAGCTTCTAGCGTAGTAGCGTACGCAGCTCAACATTTATGGTTAACCTTAGTGGCGGTTGGTGTTTTAATTTTAACTTATGTGAGACGAAAACTCCAAAATATATAAAAAGTAATTATAAAATGGCGGAAGGAGGTGATATTCCGATGGAAGATGATGAAATGTTTACCGATGACGAAGAAGAAAAAGAAATAGAAAGAAACTTAGACATCCAACTAGAAAGAGATGCCAAAGATGATGTTGATGAAACGTCTTTTGATCGACCCAGTCGCGTTGACAGCACGGGCCATTATATAAATGAAAAAGATGCCGTTGATGCATTTTACAAACAATGGAAAAAACCAAACGTTGTAAAAGACTATAGTAGATTTAAATATAGATACTCAGTACTTTGGTTTGTTAAGGAAGATGGTGAACAAATACGGTTAAGTAACCAAAAGGAAGCAGGAAAATTTTTAGCAGAATCTACTTTAAAAAAACAAGGTAAAGATCTTTTTTACGAACTTTATGGTCTACCAAAACCAAATAAATCGCGTGAACAAAAAGCAATAAGCGATAATTTTGATACGGTGGAAGAAGCGCAAAGGACAATACCGTTAGAACCTACCGAGGTAACGCAATTGATTAGCGAAACGGTAGAAGCTAACGAAAATACAATAATCGTTCTTTCAGAAAACCCGGATCTTGAACATAGTGACGATCTAAGAGCCCTGCAGAGCGTTAGTAAAAGTTTAGAAAAAGAACGTACCCCGTTATTAAAATTATTGTTTAAATATGGATTAAATAAAAAACAAGTAGCTGACATCAACAAAAGAATCAACGAAAATACGATAGAAGATGAAAATGCGATGGATTCACTACGTAAAGAAAGAGCAAAACGAAAAGATGAAATAGCGATGGTTAAAGAATCTATAGAAGATTTTAAAAGAAAATTATCTAACCTTTTTAAAGAAAATGAAGAAGCGTTAGTCGTAATAAATGGAAGAAAACGCACATTAAGTGAAAAAATTTAAGGCTTATTTTAAAAACGTGGTATAAAGATCGTTACTCTATTAACGGCGATTGGTATGGCTATTTTCGCTATCGTCGATACAATCGTTAATACCGCGAGTTCAGTTTTACCACCACCCACACCACCAACACCAACTCCACCACCCACACCACCACCAACACCACCCACACCACCACCCACACCACCACCAACACCACCCACACCACCACCCACACCACCACCAACACCACCCACACCACCACCCACGCCAACACCATCAGATAGTGGTATAAGTGAGTGGATACAAAAAATGTTAAAAAACTTTGCGAATGTATTAGCTAAACTGGGAGCGAAAGCTTTAGCCGCTTTACCCGCTATTATCGGATCGATTATAAGTTGGTTATTTAAAACAGCTTCTAGCGTAGTAGCGTACGCGGCTCAACATTTATGGTTAACCTTAGTGGCGGTTGGCGTTTTAATTTTAACATACATGCGCAAAACTCTAAAATAACAATTCGTAAATCATAATACCTAGTCCAGTTAAAATAGCAAAACCGAGTATTAAAGAATTTTTTTCTTCACTATGAGAACCGCCTGACGTAGATTCTAATACATGGTCTTCTTTTATCGTGTCTTCTTTTATTTCGTAAGCGCTGTCAATGTTATTAAACGTTCTTTCGGCGTTTGATTCTTTTTGTATTTTTTCGTTAGAGATGTTGACATCGAGTGTAGAAGAACCTTCTTCTACGTGTTTTGTGATTAGTGGTGGCGAATAATCTAAAATAGGGGGAGCAGGAGGGGCGAGTTCTGAATTTAAATCTAAATTTGAACCTAAAGATAAATCACGCGTCGCGATTAATAAATTATTATTGTATCCCGCGTACGTGCCTATTCGTAAATTCATATCGCTAGGCATCATGTATAAATATTCTCCTATAGCAAAATTGAATTGCGAACGAGCGTATTGCAAAACATCTTGATAACGTTGAATAGAAGATTGTAAATCAACCGGAGAATCGATCTCGGCATTTACAATATTTATAAATTCACGCTGCGCGTCTAAACCAGTACCACCCGCTAAAAAAGAAGTTTTTGCTTGCGATTGAGCTCCTAAAATCGCGTAAACGTACGTTCTTATTGAATCGTTAATTCGTTCCGTGCCAACACTCGTAAAACCTTGCGCTAATTTTAAAGACAATATAAATTTTGTATACGCTAAAAGTACGCTATCGGATTGTAAAATGTAACCTACTCTAATCGTATGTTCTTTACGATTATGCACACCGTCGTCAAAAGCCATTCTTTTTTCACTCGCTTCAAAGTTTGAACCGAGATTGTTGAGAGGAATGGGGCTAGTGTTGGGATTTAAAATAGAATGGTCGTAGTTGTGTCCGGGTACTGGATCGTATCTTTTACCAATATTTCTCCAAAAATAAGCGGTACCTAATCCATCGCTGTGCATATCGACGCGTTGTTTCCAATTGGTAGAGGTTGATATATGAAAGTCTTTACATATCCTGCTATACGCGCTACTATCTATATTGTTATCGAACGAGCTAAAATAATTTTGAAAAGACGTGGGACAACTCATTTCTTTGAGTAATCGTCTTATTTGATAATAAACGTGAAATCTAAAAAAACTACGAATCATCACATTTGAATTGTTTAAATGTTGATAACCTACGCCGCAACCCGTTGAAGCGCAATACGTCGTAAAATTTATTTGATTTTGATAAAAAATTAACGGTTGATGATGCCAATCATCGACTACTTTTTGACTAGCCACTTTAGGTAATTTGTAATTGTTAAAAACATTATCAAATTGTACGTTAAAAAACTCATTCTTGTTAACGTAAATATTTATACTCGTTAAATCGTTAGCGTTAAAATTTTCAGGAACATAAAAATTTCCAGATGTTGGATATCGTTTCGATATATTGCTCTTGAATGCTAATGGAAACGTCATTTATTATAACTTTTTATAACTTTTAATATTAAAATGTTTCATACCGTTGAATTAGAAATTGAAAGAAATGGTGGAGAAATTCAATTAGGTAACGTTATCGATAATCGTAGTGGTACTCTCACGATATCATTACTTAGCGCAAACATTTGGGTAGGATATTACAACGTACGTAAAAAAGAACGAATAACCTATCGTACAGCGAGATTAGATAATGTTGTAAAATTTATCGAGCCGGGGCTTTACAACATTTATGAAATTATAGATATAATTTCAAAAAACGAGTCTTGGATAACGTTTACGATCAATAAATCAACGGGTGTTTACACGTTAAAGTTAAACGATGGCGATAAATCAATTAAATTTTCGTCAGGATTAGCTAATTTACTCGGACTACACAATGAATTTCTAACCATAGGAGAATATAGTAAAAAAATCGATGTACAACTTTTTAAAATTTTATACATTCATTGCGATCAAATTTCTACGACCGATAATTATTTTAATGGACAGCCTAGCACCGTCTTAAACGTTTTTCCCTTGCAAGGTAAATCGTTTGGAGATAGTATGTTTATGGAATACAATAGTCCATTGTTTAAAAAATTAAAAATCGGTACTTTTAACGCGTTGAGTTTTAAAATTAAAGATTCAAAAGCTAGAGATGTACATAATCACGGTTTCCCCGTTATTTTAAATCTAGAGATTGTATAAATATGGCGAGTATTTACGGACCTGGTCGAACGAGCGAGCGAGCTTTTTATAGTGGTAGTGATGTTTTATCTAGCAAAAGCGGAGCGAGCGGTGAAACATCGTCTAGCGATATTTATCGACATCATGGATATTTAAATAGAGATGAAATTTTACAAAGAACTATTCTCATCGAAAAATTCAACGTTATACTCGGATGGCACGCTACGTTTAAACAACCCTTTTTCATGTTTAACGTTTCGCCTACGTACTGCAGTATTTTTACGCAATTTATAAAAACTAATAGTTTTGCTACGCACGCAGTAACGCGTGATTATGCGGCCAACGTTTATCATATTCCTTCTCCACAACGAAATGAAAAATTTCATTTTGTCGATAATGAAACGCAGCATCTCAAGTATGAAATGTGTTTTAAAATGCGTGGTGTTCAACAAGTTTTTGTACAAGCAACCTTTTTTGGCTCATTAAATTCAAAAATATGTTTTAATATAGAAATTAAAAGTTTACCGTTAAATTAATGATTCTATATAATAAATATGGCGAGTATTTACGGACCTGGTCGTGGAAATAATGTTGTTAACAATAACGAGACTAAAAATTATGTTAAAACTGGACACCTCGACCCTAGTGTACTCTTTAATATACACTTTTTTAATACCGATTTAGAAATTAAATTGTATTGGAATCCAAGTACAGTATTTGTTTCTATATTAAGAGGTGAGTTATTTCTTTCGTACTGTACTAAAACTACCGTGGGTAATAATTCTTATTCTTCAGCGGGAAGTGGTTTACGTCGTGGTGATAGTACGAAACGATATACAACACCCGTTGGTCTTGATTTTATGTTTACGAGTGAAACACGATATTTAGAATATATGTTATGCTACGTTATAAATTTTGATGGTCGCAATATCAAACGATATATAACTATAAATTTATTCAGCTCTTTAGACGAAGGAATCTGTTACGAGCTAACCGTTAGAAATATTATGTTAGAATAAAATCTTGTTCTATAATAAAACAATGAGCGAATCAACAAATGTACTTTATCCGAATTTAACTGTTTTAACGAATGACTCTGACGCGGAGCGCGCTAAATCATTTCGTTTGCAAAAAATCGACGATATTCAAAAAGAATTACGAATCGAAATAAACGAGCGCGAAGCCGTATATAAAAAATATAATAAAATCATCAACGCTTGTAACGTCATAGAAACAATAGCTGAATTGGGGTGTATGGGAGCAGGAGCCATCGGAATAGCTAGTATCGCCACAGTCATATCGTCACCCGTGGGATACGCTTTAGAAGGTTTAGCTTTGGGGTTGGGTGGAGGAGCGTTCGCTCTCAGATATGTAAAAAATAAATTGTATAAAAAAGCAAAAAAACACGACGAAATACGAATTTTAGCATTGAGTAAACTCAACACGATCGAAAACCACGTTAGCAAAGTCATCGAAGACGGTAACATCAGTCAAGAAGAATTTGTGCTCGTATGCGAAGAGCGAGATAAATATTACAAAATGAAAGAAAAAATCCGTAGTAAACTCGTTGAACCAACGACTTTACCAGAGGTTAAAACTGATGATGTAAACGTAGAAAAAAAAATTCTTATAGAAAAACTTATGAGTTTAAAGTGAGCGTAAATAAAAATTATTACACTGACGTGGAGCGTAATCAAAAACGCGCTTCGCGAGTAGCGAAGACGTTCGATAGACCTCCGCCGTATAATTATGAATTATAATTTTCTTTCTAACAATTCTTTCATCACTAAATTATATTTTCGTATAGCTTTTCCTTCTACAACTTTAAAACGATTATAATGACTTGTTGATACTTTATTCGCACATCGGGTGCAATAATTTGATAAAGTTTTTGTTCCTTTTTCACATCCTAAACAGGGAAGTGGTATACGTTTGCCCTTCTGAATACGACTTTTATGTAATCCGCAATATTTTCCCCCACACACGCTAGCGATACAACACTTGTCTGTTTTACCAACTAAAAGCCATTCGCAAGGAATGATTAATTTAGGAAATAATACATCTTTAGATGTTACCGCCGTTAAATAATCAAGCCTAGTCAGTTTTCCATATTTTCCACTACCTACCTCAATTTTAATATTTTCATTTATTACAATCTCTTTAAGCTCTGATTTCGATAAATATTTCGTTGTCATCTTTATTATTAAACAAGATAATAATTTTTTGTTTTTTCATTTTTTCTTATCTCACTTTTATAAGTATCGTTTTTTTGCGGTAATACCGCGTAAAACCGGCGGTAACATCTAAATCTATTTTGTGACGTCATCAATACTTTCATTACGTCACGACCCCTAAAATGATATGCTCCATCTGGGAATTCCCCCTAAAAATGATTTTTGAAAATCGTTTTTTATGCAGCTGCGCCGGGACCCCCATCTAACATACTACTTAGCCTATGCAAAGCTGATGTTTTCATCAGAAAGCTTGTAGATCGACATACATGTATGTCAGCAAATTACAGCACAAAATTGTATTTAAGCTTTTGCAAGCTTGCATATTAGAAATATCTGCAAGCTCCATTAAGCTGAAAGGTGTCTGTAAGTTTAGTTTGCATATTCATGCAAGCTTGCAAGATTGCAGCAAGCTTACAATCTTGTCTGCAGCATAAAATAAAGCAGCTGAAGTATAAAATAAAGCAGCTAGACCAATGCTTTAGTGCATGTACTACTTTAAATAATTTGGACTACACCAAATCCATGTGCACCAATGCTACACCAATATCTGTACATGTACCAAAATACACCACTCGTGCACTGTTGGGACTGCATGTACACCAAAACTACACCAAAACCATATGCACCAATACTACACCAAATTTTTCAGCACCAAAATGCACCACTGGTGCTCTTTAGTACTAATTTAAATAATTGGGACTACACCAAAATTGCACCAACCAGTACAAATTTTAGGTTGGGTGTTTCGAGGGTACACCAAAAGTGCACCAATAACACAGCTCTGGTGTAGTTTTGGGGTACACCAATTTTTTTCAAATGCCTACACTAAAACTGCACCAACTTGGCACCAAAACGGCACTAAAGTTGGCTAAGGTACGTCTGTCCGACGTACGTGGTCAAAGATGACTTCATGATGTGACAGTGTTGATGCAATGGTGAACGCGCACTGGTTTTACCTATGTGCATGCCGTACATGCAACTTTATTTTCCAGCAGTCCGTATGCATTTTATCTGCAATGCCTAAAATTCTATGTGCATGCAATATTTTTCGGGCGAAATCCCCGAAATGGAAAACACGCAACAACCGCCCAGTTTTTTTTAGCTTCACATGTTTATTTTTTCTTCTCCTGAGTTTGGGGGTTGGAGTAAGCCACCCCTATACACAATAGTACCATGTTCAGTTCACACCGCGTGTGCTTTCATACGATCTCTACAGCCCTATTGAAAGGAACTCTAGAAACATTACTAGCTTCGTTTTATAATAAAAGTTTTTGAACATTTAACAAAATGAGCATTCATGTGGCAGAGGTTTAGAATCATTTCGGCACACAATATGATCGCACTAAGCTTCAACCACGGTGAGCCACTCATTTCACAAATTTTTAATAATAATAATAATATTGACTTATATGGCGCACGTATCCACCAAACTGGTGCTCAAGGAGCATTACAGGGTAAACAAAGTATACAGTCAGTGAAATTCACTTTGAAAAGCACCCGAACATGTCGCAGTCGGTAATTTATTTTCGTGAAATTGCCTCTCTGTTTTAGCGATAACTAATTTTTATGAATTTCTGCAATTTTGCCAAAATAATGAAGAAATTGGCCTAGAAGAAAGATACACATGAAGTTTTTTACCACCTGTGGCCCATTTTCCGGACACTAATGATTATTATTTTTTGTCACAATGTGGGCATTATGCATGATAAACTAAAGGAAAGTAAAGCCTTGAAAAACAACACTTGTAACGTTACTTAAACATTTTAAATTTGATATACAAAATGTACAGTTTGCGATACAAAAAAATGATTTTGCTATGCAAATTCTTTTTTTGCATCTCAGTTTTGCTACGCAAAATTCTCAAACGAAATCGTTCCGTGTCAAAGTTTGAAATGATATTGTGGGAGATTTTGAGCAATGAAATAATGGTCAAATGGTTCATAAGACAACTCTACCCATGTGACAATTCAACACGGACAACTCGACCCATGAGACAACTCAACCCACGAGACAACTCGACCTTGTGACAACTCGACCCACCAGACAACTCGACCTTATGACAACTCCACTCACTAGACAACTCGACCTTGTGACAACTAGACCCTTTATGTGACAACTCGACCCCCTTTTTCGCAGGAAGGATTGAGTGCAGACCGAATTGACAACGCATTTTCTTTTTTTTTCATCGGATCATTTAAAAAAATAAGAAGCAGGGTTTTACTGTTAATGTTAAACCAAGCTTATGACACAATTATATTCACTCTTCAAAGAATTTGTTTTCCTTTCTATAATGAAATCAAGGATGTTATCGGTAAAATACGTTTTGTAATAATTTTTCAAATGATTTTAAATCTAAAATTTTATATCTCGCATTCATCCACAAGGGAGAGGGAGAAAAACCAGCACTGGCATTGGGCATGAACACGTGTTAAAAATGTGTAGGGCCTAATTATATGCCTATTGTCGTTGATTTTATAGCCCTTTTATGGTTTATTATTTGAATGGCATTCAATAAAATATAATATTTAAAGTTTTTATACATATTTAGACTCTTCTTTTTATTTAATATTATATTTTCCACAGGGATTAGGTAGGCCTATATTTACTGTAACAATGGGTCCGTAAAGCAACACACCGTCGCATGAATTACTGTTAAATTTCAAGTCCTAAAAACTACGGGAAAATGATTGAATTTGTGCTAGAACTTTAGCCATTCATTCTTGGTGCTAGAAATAGAATAAGCACAGTTAGTGATCAATCTTTTTCGAGGGAAAACGATGATCCACTTCTAAGCAACGATAAATTGGGACTTGGGTCGAGTTGTCCGTGTCAACTTGTCACGTAGGTAGAGTTGTCACAAGGGTCGAGTTGTCATAAGGTCGAGTTGTCTCGTGGGTCGAGTTGTCAAGGGTCGAGTTGTCTCGTGGGTGGAGTTGTCTCGTGGGTGGAGTTGTCTCGTGGGTGGAGTTGTCTCGCGGGGTGGAGTTGTCTCGTGGGTGGAGTTGTCACAAGGGTCGAGTTGAATTGTCTCATTGGTCGAGTTGTCCGTGTCGAGTTGTCACATGGGTCGAGTTGTCTAACCCCGAAATAATTTATGCACAACCAGCATGAGCAGTGGCAGTGTCAAGATGTTGCATTATTGGCCATCTGGCCATAGCCCATCTAGCTAGGATGATCCTATCCCTTATGTTTCCACATAAGGGCTAGGATAAAGAATGTACAAAAAAACGTAGATGCATGTTTACGTGCATGTTTTACGAAGAAATAAACACATTGCACTGTAAATACCTTAAATCTATGAATCTACTATGAATCTATACTGTATTGTTATTATGTGTATGCCTTTGATCATAAAAAATATTGTAACTTAGACTGTGTTTTTGACCAATTCTTGCCTTGTTTTGATCTTCTCTGCGGTTCGATTCTGTCAGCACGATGTGATAACACGGCGTACACCTAGTTCCATTCGTTTTCACGGTCATAGGTGCAATTACCGGCGCCGAGCAGAGCCGTATATTGGGCTGGGTCTGGATCCAGAGCCAGCCCAATATACGGCTCTGGAGCGGAGCGGCAAACAGCGCCCCCGACCGACTCAATGTGTTAAATGCGTATTGAAAAATTGCGCAATACAAACCCACGGCTGTTTCAGTTTTATTCAATATGTTCAATTGAAGAAATGCGCTGTTGCATTATCCCCAGCTTCTTTTCAATGAAATTGTGAAGGAAATCTCTGATAATTGTACATGACAATGCAAAGGACCATATGTGGAAAGACAAATGATAATGGTTCCAATGGAAATCTAAATTCCATCTATTGAATAGCTCCATTCTGCCATTGAACATATTGAATAAAACTGAAACAGCCGTAGCTTTGTATTGCACAAGTTTTCAACACGCATTTAACACATTGAGTCGGTCGGGGGCGCTGTTTGCCGCTCCGCTCCAGAGCCAGCCCAATATACGGCTCTGCTCGGCGCCGGTAATTGCACCTATGACCGTGAAATTTGAAAACGAATGGAACAGTAGGTGTACGCCGTGTTATCACATCGTGCGGACAGAATCGAACCGCAGAGAAGATCAAAACAAGGCAAGAATTGGTCAAAAACACAGTGTAAGTTACAATATGTTGTATGATCAAAGGCATACACATAATAACAATACAGTATAGATTCATAGTAGATTCATAGATTTAAGGTATTTACAGTGCAATGTGTTTATTTCTTCATAAAACATGCACGTAAACATGCATCTACGTTTTTTTGTACATTATTTATCCTAGCGCTAGCCCTTATGTGGAAACATAAGGGATAGGATCATCCTAGCTATAGCCCATCATGCCCATGGCATTCACTATTCAGTAGCCTAGTCGTCTGCTAAAAATACATGCTGCCTTAACGTTACTCGTTAGAATTGTTTCAAGTGGCGGTTGGGTTTGACATTCTTTCCAAACATGCATGGACATCATGCATGATGATGGTTGAACATAACGACAAAGTCGAACGTTAACGACAACTTGCAGCAAGATAGACTCGACAATCCTGTGTGCTCCAGCATGCAGTAACGTTAACGTTAACGTTAAACGTTGTTAGCCCTACGTCATGTACGTAACTTAAAGCTACACAATCCAAATATTTAACACGTTATAACGTTAGATGTGTCTACTAGTACTAGTACTACTAGTACTACCACTACAAGCTAAAACAACATGAACACAATTATTTGCTAGTTCGTTCACTCTTGTATAAATTAACCATGCAGCAGCTACAGATACATACTAATGTACAGCAAATACTTACAAAGCAGCAAAACAACGTCGTATTTCGCAGAAATACTGGACAAAATACACGTACTTAATAAAATCAGGGTTGCCAGTTTTCGGAAGCCCAGTCCGCCAAATTGCCCGCCAAATGGGATTTAAAAAAACGCCAAATTTGTATTTGATGTATTTTTAGGTAATTGACCCTATATGTAAAGGTATAATACATGGGATTCAATTCGTTACAATTAAGATACGTTAACATATCATTTGAGAATGTAAATTTTATAAAATCTTACTTTTAATTTCCTCATATTATTCAATGTTCATCCCAGTCGAGGTTTACCACGGAGGCTCGGTCCGAGCGCACACATCTCATGCGTCTCGATCAGGAAGGACAGTCTTCCTGCAGTCTCCTCATTAAATCATATTAATTCATCATGTAACTGAATGATCAAATAAGTCTTTGAAAACTTGAAGTCAGTGTTCCTTTGAAAAGATTAACACAATGTTCAATTTAAATAAATAAAACAAGAAGTTACAAAAACACCATAAAAGCGAACATCAAATCATAGTGTGCCACGTCACGGGTAGCACTAAGCACATACACGTTGAACGTATTAGAGTTCATCGAATTCTTCCGGATCGTCTCTCGAAATCCCAAACTTTCGGCAGTCGCGGCGCGCTTTGTAACAAATCGTGTTGTGAAATACTCGACCATGCCGCTCATTCATAACACCCATTGTATAAGCGTACTGCGTAACTGACATTGACGGCATTGTTATTGTTTGTGAGTGACTGAGAACAGCTAGCGCTGGATAGCGGACCGTCTGCACGCACGGCGCGCCGTGCGTTTGTGCTTTACATCAGTTCACTTTTATTTTTTATGGTAGGCCATTTGAAAACGCCAAAAAAACGCCAAAAAGCCGTTTGGCGGGTACTTTTAATTTCTACCCGCCAAACCAACTTATAAAACGCCAAATTGGTTGTTTTTGGCGTGTAAAACGCCAAACTGGCAACCCTGAATAAAATGGCCGCGGCTGGCTACCTCAGCTCAGTCACCCAATCTCAGCTAGAGCGAGCTCATCCGCCGAATGTTCTTATTGGGGAAATATCTCATCTAGGGGAAATATTTCACAAAACATCACGGCAACCAAAATGGTCAGTAAAATAACATACGATTTTCAAGAAATAGTGGTTATTTTTGCATTAATTTGTCACACATGATGTAATCATCGGACTTTTTAACAGACGTGTAGGTATACGAATGTAGTTAAAAGTCATTAAACGGTACCGTAGTTCAAACTTCTAGCCAATCAAAATGCTCTATTAAAATATTGCGATGACGTTGCAGTAATTTGGCGCGCGTAAAATCAACTGTTTGGGATTGGGTTGTTTGGTCCAGTCGACACATTCAGGGTGTGGCTTTTCTGACTAGCTAGCACTGAATGTGGAGCACACGGCAAAATATTTGTTTTTAAATATTTTATTATCAACTAAGTTATTCTTCCAATGGCGTTTATATTGGGTGAGATGCTCACTACTATGAACACTACTAGCGGACCCAGAACAGAAATGAAATGGGAGGGTGTATATAGGCTACGGTAAAACCGAGTAACTGTTAGTGACGGTATTTTTTTAATATTTAAAATCATCCCTTTATGTATGTTTAACATCATCCCTTTTCCCCAGAGCGAGGCGATTTATTCTGACAGCTGTCGAGACCTAATTTCATCATCCATTGCCAGATGTTTCCACTGCGGTGGTACCAGTCGGTACCCGTTACGCGCGCGCACAGCATGCAGTCAGAGTGCATTCATTAGATGCATGTGTCACGTGATATGCTTGCGAGAAATGGCCCCTCGGTGATTTAACACTTTCTCAATAAAATTGATAATGAGTATGAAGCAAAAATAATAAATTTACAACTTCCGATGGATTAATATTCCGCAAAAAATGTAGGGATGTTGTGGGGATGTAGGGTGTGAGCACCTGGAAGTCTGTGTTCTTGTTTTTTAAAAGATTTAATGTGCAAACATTGTTAAGTAAAGTTGTATCAATAAATGTAATGTGATGTACACTGAGCCTGAGGGCGCCCCTGCAAGATGGCAATTTGGTCGGTGTCACTGACGGTTATTGGATATACATTAACTAATATTTAGCAAAATAAATGAATATTTTTTATAATTAATTATTATTATTATTTTGTTTCGGGGTCGGAGTGGGGTGAGGACATCCATGAGCGTCTCCTCCACCATAAAAATTGGGTATACATGTCTTGTCATCCCTTGGGATCGCAGACCATGACGTCACTAGACCATGTTTAAAAAAAATGTAAACCTATTAATGGTTAGAATATATTTTTTCTCAATAAATACTTCATCATAGGGCAACTTGAGTTGGTCCATGTCAATATTATGCAAGCGTGTAAACCGCTATGCTACCGAGCAATTCGAAAGATTGTGAGTTTTTAGTTTATAAAACAGCTTTACGGGAAGTGACAACATTGGTAATTACCACATTATTAAACATTGACGTCAGCAGGCGTCAACCATCCTGATAAATTGTTTTATCTGAAGTGTTTAATTTACACAAAGTTGCAAATAATTGAGTTTATTAGTCAAGGACATCCATAAGTATCGCCTTATGTATAGCGCCCTCCACTGACAGGAAGTTCTTAAAATGTTTACTATCTTCAAGGTATTTGTCTCGCACTCATGTGGCTAATTGTCCAAGTCAATGATAGCTAGGTTGGTATAGAGCTACCCACTTGGTATCCTTTACTATAACACATTTAAATTGCAGAAACTACCAACGTACTTGTAGCTATATTCCATAGCGCGCTGGTACTGTCCCCTCAGACCACCGGGGTCTGGGTTCGATTACCATGTGCACCCAAGATAGGAACTTGGCTTTTCGCCGGAACTGAAATCGCTAATGCTTGGGAGCTGCCTTATTTCTCCCCTACAGGTGCAGGGCCTTCTTGGCTAGAAATCATGGGACAGGGACGAGACGCCAGACCAGAAGGGTCCTATATGGAAGCCAATAAAGGGACCATGTGACTTTAAAGCGCCGGTAGGGATCAATCCCGATAAATCGCGGCTCCTCCTGAATGCTTGGTATTAGCTGAGAAACTTTTTTTCTTTTCTTCAAATTTCTTTTTAAAACCCTCCGAAGATGGAGTGTTCCTTGAGCTACTGACACAAGTTAGTAATTACATTGTTTTTACAAGAAAAAAAAGCCACAGACGCCTGGGAGTCTATGATATCCTAAAGTGGACCATTCTACATATCTTAGAAGGGGTGCCACTGCCCAGGGCTGCGTAGCTTTCTTTTGCTGGGCTGGAAAAAAAAATCTGCCATATATCTGTGCACAAAAACAACCTTTCATTGTTTACACATAAAGACCGACCCAGATCTAACCCTCTGGTAAGTGGAACCATCTGTTCAGCATCGGCTGTGTTGTTTGATGTCTTGAGACAGCCAGGCAGTTTGCAGAACCCCTCCACCCCCCCAGACAGAGTGTTTCTGGGTTAGGTTACACACTGGAGAGTATATGGCTATTTAGTATATGGCTATTTGCTGTTTCTGAATGTTATACACACAACACAGTCGTTGGCGCCATCTGGGTGTTATCTGGTGTCACCTGGGTTTGAAAATGATTATATACATAGCTGGGCATGTGTGTAAGTCTTTTAGATGTAAAAAATCAATGGGGAATGCAGAGAATATAATTAAAACCCTGGCGAGTGAGCCCTTCTGTTTTTTTTTTACAGTATGTAAATTAGGGGGCGTGAAAAAAAGGGGGGTGCTGCCAACGTCGGCTGTTGTGTATCATCTGGGGGTTGAAAATAGTCCTAGACATAGCTGGGCATGTGTAGAAGTCATTTGGATGTAAAAAATTAATGGGGAATGCAGAGATAACCATTTTAATGTAATTAATAGGTGTGCCAGTAAATAAAGGACGGGTCAATCGTTGAGATAAAGTCATGGGTCACCCTCTTCGGAGGGTTAAATATATTATTTATTTTGCTTGGTGACCTACCGTGGGTGGCAATATCGCGGGGGTACCACATGCCTCCTCCCCCCTTATTGCTGCGGTGCGATTTTTTGTTTTGTTTTGTTTTTGGTAATCCTTTTTGTAAGTGATACAATTTTATACACATAATATAGTAGCTAAGACCACACAAATAGGCAAACGTTCATATCAATTACAATGGATTATCATGAGAGCTTTTTTGCATGTATTGTCCTCTAATAACGTGAACAAACATCAGAAACAAGTTATTTATAAGGACTGTTAAACATTAAAAATGAACACCACGGTTTTTTCCTAGCCAAAATTTTAAAACTTAAAAGGGGTCTAAAATATGAAACGATGTCCAATTGCAGCCAAAATTGCTGGATCGATTGGACTTCTGCTGTGCTGTGTTTTGGCGACCTGTTCACATAGGAGTATGAATGTTTGCCCGATTTGTGAGGTCTCTGTTATCCACCATATATACTTTGTATAAAGGGAAATTTGGTCGCCGTGTCTAAAAAAAATATAAATAAAAAAAAGCGCGTCACTGAACCGATTTTGAAGCCGACCGATGGCCAGCAACCGGAGACTTTTTTGGGGGCCTAACGATAGGTCTCGGTAGTTTCTCGATATGCGTTAAGTCATACACTGTAAAACCGGGGAACACTTGACGCGTTTATAACTTAAACACATGTGTTTATAAATTAAACACTGGTGATTATAAGGTGTTTAAAATCTAAACGCTAATGTTTATAATGTGTTTATATAAAAACACCAGTGTTTATAATTTAAATAAGATTCATTCAGTTACAAAAAGACAAAGTTAATATTTCAACTGCAAGTAAATTAGTTGTGTTACGGCAATCGAAGGGTGGTTGTCGTTGCAATCGAACGGTAATAATACACACTCATTCCGATAAGCCATTATTCAGTGTAAAGATCTTTTTAAAACGGACCCACATCTCTTATTTAAGCATTCCGATTAGTGTACCAAAGCCTTTTGGTAAAATGATGTTTATGCCAAGCTTAGTTTAGGCCTAGGCCTCGGTTATGCTCCGGGGAAACAATCGACACCACGGTTATCAGAACACATAAACACTCGTGTGTCACACACAAACACATTGTGTCCTTTCTCTACGGTTTAACCAAACATAAAACGTAGCGTTTACAACATTCGCAAGGTACGCTGGGTCGCATACGCAACATACACTATTCGCAAAGTACGCTTGGTCGCATGCGCAAAGACTGTGCCACCACTTCGTGAATAGCTCGATGATCCTTTAGACTTTGAGTGACGCTTGGTTGGACATTTCAAACGCAGGTTTGTGCTTACTTGGCATGTTATGGTGATAATTGTAGTTTTACTTATTGTCAATGCTATTTCTGTAAAAAAAAGAAACGTATTTTGGGAGGGTTAGGCAGGTTGACTTTGTACAATTGCACAACTTTTAGTAACTTTATAAGTTATGTCCGGATACTGGACACACAATATGTTTCTGTACTGTTTAGGCTCACTACCATTCTGTCCGGATATAGGGGCCTAACTGTCAAACACGAATAATTGCACTAGCAGCTGTAGGCCAACATATATGTTATTGTAATGTCAGGCTACTCCTAGTTTTTAACTTTTTATGAGCTTGAGCCAAGGCCAGGCTATGACTAAGCAGTAGGCTAGGCCTACATTGTCACTGAGTTGCAATGTCAGAATTGAGATGTTCTTTTTTTTTTTTTTTTTTACTACAAAGTCGTATGACAGATTTGTGGGTCATGTTTTCAATTCCATCCTCTGCAGCTTTCATCGAAATGATCCAAATTTCATTGTATTTTGTTCAGTTGGTAACTGTTCATATTCAAGTAAGAGTTGGGGGCATTTAAATGTCACATGTCAAGGAAGCACAGAGATGTTACTGATGGGGAGGATTTACAGGATACAGACAGTGGTGACTATGATGAAGACTTGGGACTAGCTGCAGAGGATGGAATTGAAAACTTGATCCCAGGAAGAACAGCGGTCGATTTAACACGTATCTGTAATGCTTCCTTTGCTCTGGCTCTGGAGTGCGGTCACAATATTACACATTCTTCTGTAGATGAGGTGATCCAATCAGTGTCATTATTGATTGACCAACATGTGTCAGCTTTTAAATCACGCATTTGTGATGAGCTAAATCAACTTGGCCTTCCAGTCAATCTTCTTGGTGCAGTCCCAACTCAGCACTTAATGGGCGAGTTAAGTACCAAAAAGAAACGGGATAGTTTTAATGAAAAGGAACTGCATTATTTGTTACCACAATCAAGCAAACTTGGGGAGAAATTTGTTACAGTGAAAGGTAAATTGGTCAAGAAGGATGTTGTTGGCTATGTTGTTCCATTCATTCAGAGTCTCACTAACTTATTGCATATGCCAGAGGTATGGAGGTTTGTTGACAATCCGCACACTACCCAATCAGAGTATATGTATGATAATAATAATAATAATAATAATGTGTGGACTTATATAGCGCACGTATCCACCAACTAAGTGGTGCTCAAGGCGCATTCTTTTTTACGTGCATTACACAACACACGGGACCTACGGCTTTACGTCCCATCCGAAGGACGAAGCAATTATGGTTAAGTACCTTGCTCAAGGACACAAGTGTCACGACCGGGGCTCGAACCCACACCCTGCTGCTGGCAACACCAGAACTTCAGTTCGGTGCGCTAGACCGCTCGGCCACGACACTCCATGATGTCTGTGATGGGGAATTCTTTAAATCAGATCCTCTTTTTATAAGAAACGTACCCAAAGCTTTACAAGTCATCTTAAATACTGATGACATTGAAATTGTGAATCCTATTGGGTCACATACAAAGAAGCACAAACTGAGTATGTTCTATTATACGTTGGGTAATATTCCACCTGAATGTAGATCAAGGCTTCAGGCAATCCAGCTTCTTGGGGTTGCTAAAACCAAAGACATTCGGAAATATGGACCAGGCAAATTGTTGAAAGACTTCATCTCACAAATGAGGGCACTGTCTTCTGGAGGTCTTGAAGCAGCAGTGAACAGGGAAAATGTACATCTTGAAGGAAAGATAGTTATGGTACCATGTGATACTTTGGCAGCCCAGTGGCTTGGGGGTTTCAAGGAAGGTGTATCATTTGCATTCAGAGGGTGCAGGTGCTGTAAAGGAACACAGCATGAAATGAAGCACAAATTTGTTGAGAGCGATCCTTCGAGATGAGGATGAGCACCGGAGAAGGTGTATCTTGCTTGATGAACATTTATCTAAAGCTGCAAGAATGTATTGGAGTAGACAGTGGGGTATAAATAGGCCTTGCTGTTTAAATTCCTGATTTTAAAATCTGTTCTGGGTTTGTTCAGGACCCCATGCACTTATTTTTGGAAGGCATTGTCCCTCACGAGTTAAAGTACCTGTTGAATGATTTCATATACATTTCAAAGTATTTCACCCTAAAATGGCTCAATGCTATGATACTTTCTTTCCCTTACACATATCTAGAAGCAGGAGCCAAGCCAGGAGAAATTGATGAAAATCATCTGAGGGGAACTGGTAAATTGAAACAAACTTCTGCATCGACAATGACTCTAATTGTCACATTGCCATTCATCATATCAGAGAAAGTACCCAGGGGAGAGCCTAAGTGGGTAAATTTTCTTAGACTTGTCCAAATGACCTTACTTGCTGCAAGTCCATACTGCAACTCGACCACTGCTGCACTTCTAACACAGATAATATATGAACATCATAGTAGCTTCAGGGTACTTTATCCAATGGGGTGTCGTGGCCGAGCGGTCTAGCTTACCGGATTCAAGTTCTGGTGTTAGCAACATAATGTGGGTTCGAATCACGGCCGTGACACTTGTGTCCTTGAGCAAGACACTTAATCATAATTGCTTCTCTCCACCCAGGGGTTAAATGGGTACCTGTGAAGGCAGAGTTGGTTTGCTCTATATGCGCTAGAAATGGCAGCAATTGAGCTGTATACTCCCCAGGGAGCTGAGATGGTTTCAGGAATGATTTATGAGCCTTATGAGCCTTATGAGCAGGGATAATAATATAATGCGCCTTGAGCACCACTTAGTTGGTGGATACGTGCGCTATATAAATCCACACATTATTAGTATTATTATTATTATTATTATTCCCAAGATGCACTACTGTTTACATCTCCCACGACAGCTTCTTCTCTATGGGCCTTTAAGGCATCATTGGTGCATGCGATTTGAAGCCAAGCATGGTTTCTTTAAGAGTAAAAAGTGGAAATGCTTCAAGAACCTTCCACTGAGTGTCAGTGTCAAACACCAGAAGTATATGTGTTATAAGCAACTAGGATCACTTGGGCAACGAACAGAATCTTTTTTTATATTCAGGTGACATAATCAAGGAAGGAAACTCTGTTCTATTTCATGATACATACCCTGATCTTATTGACAGTATGTCTACAGCTGTGGGGATTGATGCTAGAATAGGACTTCAGGTATACAAGACTTCAAGTGCAACCATTATTGGGCATGACTACAGAGAAGGGTGCTGTTTGGTCACCCGCAGGTTAATTGATAGAAGATGATCTGCCAAAGTTTGGAATTCTTGTGGATATTTTGATTCACCAGGGAGAATTGTTTGTACCCGCCAAGTCATCCAGTATTTCGATAGCCATGTCATCTCATATGTGCTAGAGTCTGCACATGAGCTAGCTATCATTCGGCACTCCCAGCTTTTTTCGAAGTGGCCTCTCAATGTGCATACTATTTCCCAAAAGACAGTGGTAATCAATAAGTATTCACACATACAACGTTTGCAGAATATAGATCTGCATGAAAGTTTTAGAAAGCCTGGTTTTGAATGTTCATAATAAATTCAACTTACTTGTTTGAATTATCTAGGAGTTCCATTTTCAAATGTTTTATTTTAAATGGTAATTGACAATAAGCAAGCTACGATTAATCCACTGTCACACCAATGGCCAAACCTGTTACATTGAAGTAATTCATTTCCATTTATCCTGGTCACCAGTTAAAATGCCTGTTTTCAAAGTGTGAGGCCACGATAGGATTCGCAGAAAGACGATTGTGACTAACAGCTGCGATGATCTGCTGAATAAAGGTATGTTGTTTTAATTTGGAGTGTTGTTGTAGCTTCAAACTTCAAAGTGTGATTTGTTTTCCTTCCTAAGTTGCTCCATAATGCAAAATAACATGTCAAGGGAAATAACACATACAGAAATGTAAAAAAAAAAAAAAGTGTTTGCACGGAAAACATTTTGAAATTGTTGATGTGCTGTCAATTTACAGGAAAGGAGAAATTTGGCTTTGCACCTGATGAATCACTTGCAATTGTTATGGAGGAAGATGGGACCGAAATAGATGATGACGATGCCCTTCTTGAGTTATCCAAATCCATGTTGATGCTTCTACAACCAGGACAGGTGTGGAAACCAAGATCATCACCAACGGCTACTAC
>CM055828.1:10030381-10101312 GCA_029582265.1 Zoroaster sp. YZ-2022 | reverse complement strand
CGGGTTTTTCCTTGGTGTCTGTCCGTCCAGCCGTCCGGGTGGTGGCCATCCGTCAAGTTGACATTGCCCCAGAAAAAAAGTAGTTACTTTAAAATGAGGAGTTTAGTTTTATGCACAAATCAACCATGTTGTATCTTATCCAGCTGTGACATCACTGATTTGTTTAATAAATATGCAAATTCCCATTAGCATATAGACCGGAGAGTGTCACAAATTGGTAATTAAAGGGTAGAAAAATGATGTCAACATGAAAAAAAGTTGTGCATAATGTTTTCAATTTAAAAATATTCCTATTTTACTCTAGGCCTTTTCACTGACAAAGAGACACATACAAATAAAGTTAGGACCATGCCAATATTAAGCTTTTATTTGTTTTTGAAATACATATGAGCCGTCTGAACATTTATTTTCTCTAAGCAGCGATCTTAGAATTCACATTATAGTCATTATATTTTTATGAAATCAGCATTTATTTGGCGCTTTGAGCCTTGGTAATTGGGTCAAGGGAATTAATGAAACAATCTCAAATCATTAGAAGTATGGAGACCAGGAAGCCAGTTTGGCACTTATGTAGCTGATAAATCACACTTTACAGTGCACCAGTTATTCATAGAGACAAGCCATGGTGTCTTAGTGGAGGACATTATTATAAGCAACATGAACGGCATCAATATCCTTACGACTCAGCCACATCACTCCACATATATTTTGACATATTTTTTTACAATTTATAATAAATTAATTACAAATTTTGTAACAGGGTACATGAATTTGTTGGTTGATCTGTTGTGAATCACGTTATACATGTTCTGCCTTAAACTTCAAATCCGACATAGGGATCTGTATGTCCGGAGACTGAAAAGTGTTGTGTTTTTGAGTAGTTTAAGTAGAAACTACTTTTCTGGAAATCTTGCTACTATCTCATTTTGAATATCTTGAAAGCCAGAGTGTCATGAGAAAAGCGAAAATGATTTAAGCCGAACAGACGAAAGCAATTAATAAATCCACTAATAATAGTAAATAATAGTTGGGTGAATCATTACAAACGGCTAATTAATCTTATCCAGGGGCAACCGATTTACGGACAGCTGATGTCATTTGACGTAGTGGACGATATCCAAGCACAATGATGGGCAACTCTTGTGTAGACTGCTGGATATGTGGGATCACCGCATGCCCAGTAGGCGCTCATAATGCCTTCAATCGTTACACTACTTACATGAGAATTCTCGCTGAAATTGGTCACAGCGGGACCACCATCGTCACCCTGTAGGGGAAAACATGCAAAGTGTAAGATAATAAACACACACATGGTGACAGACGGAGGGAGGGATAGAAAGAAAGAGACAAACCCCCATACAGACAGTCAGTATAAGACAATCCGCTCCGTTCATGAGCTATTCAGGGCGCCTTTCACGTAAATACTGTCAATTGTCTCCAGGGCGTTATTGGTTAGCCTACGTTTCTTTGACTAGAGTTATATTCTAGTGTGAACGGTTACCGGGAATTGTAGTTGAATATAGGGTACTTATGGCAAATACTATGTTTTGTATTGGTGTCACGATGTGCCCTGGACTTGGTAGAAGGGAGTACTTTCATCGCTATAGGGCCACAACGTACATGTACCTTAAGTTCGACCTCGTACCTGCAGGGTTTACCTCATTCGTTCTCACTACAGACTGTGTAAGTCTCGCGATGAAAAGGTCAACATTGACTTCCGGGCACCTCTGAGCCATCAGCTGTGGGAGGTTAACGCGTGTATAATTTTGTATGATTGTTATTTTTGTCACATCGCCTTTTTTCCACCCCAAAAACATATTGATGGAATGATTACATTTAAAACTTACAATGTAATAAATAAAAATATTAAAAAAAGCTTGGAAACTTTCGAGAAAATGAAGAAATAATGCTTGACCTCCAACGTCCGGTTCGGAGTGTCAAATTGCGAATTTAGGCCGACTGTGTTACGCACACCGTGTTCGAATGCACTGACAAACCGAAGTTAGGTAATATTTTAAATCGGGATAAGTGCTTCGTTACGTAGCGTGAAAACAGACCCTGTATCGCATGGATTTTGCGTGACGTTGCATCCTTTGCGAGTGCTTGATTGATCTTACTACCACCACCGGCAGCATCGGAACGCCGCACGTCCTATTTTGTTGCATGGGCTTTAAGGTTTCAAACGTGAAAGCGGAAATCAAGGTTGGTTTAAAAAAAAAAATTATTTGACCAAGATTTGCGAAATTGTTTACAATTTACAAAATGTAAACCAAGCTTTTATTAAGTCAAGCCATATTCAATGGATGAAATTTATTAAAACGGCACAATAAAGTTCTTTTCATAAAACACTTGCACACAATACCATATTAGGGAAACGAGCCCAGTCTAATGTCACGGTCGCCAACCCCCGATTCGAGGGTTCGAGGTGTGATATCCTTGCAGTCCTCCCAGCTTGGGGGTATCCACAAGTTAACAAGATAAACTTCTCTTTTCATACCTTTGTAATTGATCGGGTCACTGAGTGGTCAACTTCCGGCCGTGTATACAACAGTTACGCGCAGGTGCGATTACGGTTGTGCGTGACAACGTAAAAGTGTGTATTAAGTTTTACTTATGTTATAAAAAAATATTTTACTTTTGTTTAGTAGAATTTTACTATGAAAGTGTATAAAAGACATGATTTAATGTCAAGTCCCCCACGAGGCGCTGTGTCTCATTCAACGTCAAATTCAAGATGGAGAACACGAAGGTGAATAATGTCACAGCAGTGGGAGTATCGTCAAAATTTTACTGATTGAGCAGTGGCGTAACTACGGTCCAATTTTCAGGGGGGAACTAGGGGTGCACCACTTTTTCTAGGGGGCATGTCAATACTTGAATCCTGCATTCTCAAATGGGGACCTATTTTTTCAAAATTCTGAATTGGGGGCACCCGGGGGGCACGGACCTTGGCTGGGGGAAACGATCCCCCGTCCCCCCTATATTTACGCCACTGTGATTGAGGCGGATGAAGGTAAACAATTGTTGAGTAAACAAGCCTGAATCGTTTGTGGGATGAAATATCAGCGTATACTCGTTCAGACACAGTCATGTACCATACGTTATGCATTATGCGCCCAGCAACGACTGCTTCATACAAGTCATTGTGCAAGTATGTGCATGCATGTGTCGTGACCATTATGCGCTGTCAATCGGATACATAGTTTCGCCTTTTTCTCGGAACAACTAAGGCTTAACCTGAACTATATAAGGAGAACACCAATACAATTATTTAAAAACTCAACATTTGTTTAACCTTCAAATACCTCAACCAGGAATCCTTACATTTGTAACTGGGCCAGGTACAAAACAGAACTCCCATAGACATATTATCAAACAATAATGTAAGAAAAACAAAATACCCATTAAAAGTAATACTTTATACAATAGAGGTAAACCATTTAGTCTTATACCTCACAAGTATGTAAAATTTTACCTAACCAACATTTACCTACAAGTTAGGTAAATAAAATTACCTGATATCGCAGTAAAACGTTATACAACTGTTAGGTAACATTTTACCCAACGCCTGTTTGGTCAAGTTTTACTTAATTATTAGGAGGTTCACCGGGAACATCTAAAACAGGGTAAGATTTTACACAGCTTGTGTAATTTCTTCTCTGGTTTGTAGGAATGTGACTGGAATCGCTTACAGGCGCGGCGGCCGCATGAAAACAAAGTGTGTCTTCCAGAAATTGATTACCAGACTTATTACATTGTCCCAAACAAACACTGGTCTCTTAATTTTCATGGTGTTTGGTGTCAATTCTAGAGAAATGGAATGAACATTTTTGAAAATTTTGCATTCAGGAGACCCTGTGTAGGTATTTGTGAGCTGGGTAAAACATGTTTTGTAAAATATTACACAATTTAGGTAAAATTTCGGGAAAATAAAGAACACAATTGCTGTGTAAGTTAAAAATTCGTAATTTAAATGTATTAAATTTTATTTACATAATTTATGTAACTAATTCAAGTCTTTACCTTGCCCGTGTAACTTTTACCACAAGGAACCTAAGCATTGCCGTGCGTTGTGTAAAAATACACTTTTAATTGTGTAAAGCCCACCATGTGATCATGCATTGTGTGTGCGCGACGTGTGTGCAAAAGCAGTATGTGCCTGTCAAGTCGACAATCGCCTCACAACATGGAGTAAATGAGAGAGAACCTCGTGAAGTGGGGATTTGAAGGGATGTTTTAATTTTATTGTTGATAAATAAAAGAAACGTTTTTGAAACTGTAAAGTATAGTGGGGTGCCTTGTTTCATTTACATTATTTTTAATGAATTATGCAGACCAAACAATGTAGTAAAAGTTTACAAGGTCAAATAGTAAAAAGAGTCTAGTATTCTACACAAAAAGTAAGTATTTTTTACCAATACATTCAGTAACAATTTACTTAATTTATGTTTACCTATTTAAGAGGTAAATCTTTTTACTGATTTTTGAAGTAAAAGTTTACAAAATGTTTATGAAAAACTTTACCCAACACGCATTTTGTAAAACTTTACCAAACAATTAGGAGGTTCGTATACAACATTGCAAAATAGTAACATTTTACACAACTTTTTTTTTCTTTTTTCTGTGTGTATTTCAGCGTATAAAGCTTGATTTTTATGGAGTTCATGGAAACAATTTCTAGTGGCAGATGTGATAGTAATATCTCTCCCATATGTTCCTGTAGACGAAGCCAAATCAATATTTAGGTTTTGTTGTTGAAAATACAGTCTAGACGAATTTATTTGGGAGTGAGGATGGGAGAAGTAGTATATATTCTGGGTCATCTGAGACAAGTACTAAAATTGAAAAAAAAAATTGTTTAACAAAAAAAAAGAAAAAGATTTTTTCAATTTTTGTTGAAGAATGACGTCATGAAAAATATTGATGACGTCACTAAGAAGAAAAAAAATATTAATGATGTTGATGAGATTGAGTGTGTTTGAGGTGAGATTGTTGATTAGTAGTAGGGTGTGTGTGTGTGTGTGTTTTAATAATATATATTATTTATTTTAAAAAAATTAAAAAAAAGTTAAGTTTAAAAACTGAGAAATAAAGTAAGTTTAAAAACTGAGGAAAAAAAAAAAAATAATAATTATCTAGAAGTATATTAAAGAGAGAATGGAGAATACAAGAAAAACAAAAGTGATTGTTCCTTGTAAATGGTTATTAGTAGGCAAGACGAGTAAGTGTTGCCTAGTTAGTTCACCAAATGTAAATTATTGCGCTTTTCATTACGCTAAAATAAGATGCGGAAAGAGTATACCAACTGAGTGTAAAAGATGTAAAAAAGGAACAAAAACACTAAAAAGTTTATGTACAAAATGTTCAAAAATATTATTAAGGTACAAAGTTTTAAACAGTTAAATGATAAATCTAGACGAAAATATAATTTAGTGATGAAAGAGTTGTTAAAAACAACAACTCGTTTAAAAAAAAAAAGACTATAATTAAAATATTTAAAAAAAGTAAGTTTAAAAACTGAGAAAAAAAACTAAAATAACAAAATATTATCTAGATTAATATTAAAGATGAGTATGGAAAAGCAAAGAGAATATGAAACAATAACGCCGGTTGAAAAAGAAAAAAATATGCCTAAACAGCGCATCTTGTTATTTGATAAAACAACATTTAAAAATTACGACGCGCAGTTAAAAAACCAAAACAGTTTATTAAACGAGTCAAAATCTAACTCGGGTTCTAAAACGGAAGACGATTATGATTTTTATTTTAAAATAAAATCGGGCTATACGTTTACAAGTTTAATAGACATTTTAGTGGGTATTCAATCAAAGGTTACTTTTAAAGTAGATTACGATGGTTTTTATTGTACGGAGATGGATCGATCAGAAAAAAATTAATCGATGTAGTATTAAATCGAGAAAACTTTTTTGAATTTAAATGCTCAAGTCCAATAAAATTTAATGTTAATTTAATTCATTTACAACGAATGACTCGTATTATAAAACAAAGTATCTTTGATAATTTACGTTAAAAACGAACGAATTTATATCGAAACTTGCATAGTTGGATCATGCGGTGAAAACAAACGAGAAATTGACAGCGTGAGTATTAATACGTTAGTTAGAACTGATTCAATTGAGTTATCAGACAACTTTAAAGTTGGTGTTTATAAATATCCTTATATAGTTGAAATTAGCGATTTTTTAAAACTTAAAAAAATGTTGCGAGTCAGCACTAAAATTAAATTAAACATGTATAGTTTAGATTGCATTAGTTTTAATAGCGATAATGAAAGTCTATACAGCGCTTCTTTAGAATTGGGTTACACAGACAAAAAACAACAACCGACTTATTCAGCTACATTTGCTATGGTTTTATTTATCATTTTATTAAAAATTTCATCTTTAGACAAACAAATACAGTTTTACACCCCTCTTGTTGAAAACGAACCATTAAAAATTGTTGTGTCGGTAGGTAATTTGGGAAAGCTTTTCGCTTATATTAAAGACGAAAGCTTTTTAGAAAACTATGAAGAAAGCTCACCAAAAAACTCACTTAAAAAATTTGAATTACAGCGTTTATATTGTTGGGGCGTACGGGGGAGGTCTATCTAACGTTTTTACTCGCTGACGCGGAGTGTAATAAGATTTATTTTTTGTAAAGTTTATTTTAAATTCATAAGTTTTTCTATAAGAATTTCTTTTTCTACATTTACATTATCGGTTTTAACTTCTGTTTTAACTGGTATAGATGTATCTTTGTTAGAGTCGTTACGAATATTTTCTTTCATTTTAGAATATTTATCTCGTTCTTCACATATGAGTGAAAATTCATTTTGAGTAATAACATTGTCTTCGATGGCTTTTGAAACGTGGTTTTCGATCGTGTTGAGTTTAGATAAGGCTAAAACTCGTATTTCATCATGTTTTTAAGCTTTTTTAGATAATTTATATTTTGCGTATCTGAGAGCAAACGCTGCACCACCTAACCCTAAAGCTAAACCTTCTAAAACAAATCCTACGGGTGATGATATAACTGCGGCGATACTCGCGATTCCGATAGCTCCCGCTCCCATACAACCTAATTCTGCGAGAGTTTCTACGATACTACAAGCGTTGATAATTTTGTTATATTTTTTATAGACGACTTCGCGATGATTTATTTCCATTCGTAATTCTTTTTGAATATCATCGATTTTTTGCAAACGAAATGTTTTGGCATCATCCGTTAAAGACGGTAAATTTGGATAAAGTACATTCGTTGATTCTATAGGCACGCTCATTGTTTTTTATTAATAGTAAAAGATAATTTTTTAAAAAGTTTTTACAATTTAAAAAAAAAAAATCAGTGTTTGAAGGATAAAAAGATATTTTTTTTTATATCGTAACAGATTCCAGTATCTAGAGAGCCAAATAAATTTAATTTTATATAGAATTTTTTTTTCTTCATTTTTTGAAGTGCAGCAAATTATGCATTTTATAAAATGATGTTTATCATAAACAAATCTCGCTTGTTTTAAATTTGGAAATGGATTAAGTCTAACAATATCGTCGTCACTAGTACTTTTTTCACTTATTACAAAAGAAGGGTTATTTTCGTTTTCAAATGATAGAATAAAAAATGAATAAAATGATAAAAAGTCTAACCGAGCTCCTAAAAAGCAAGTTTCTTCAAATTCAACGTCTTCACGTTCTTCACTAAAAATATTTAAAAAAATTGATATTAAACCCCCATCAAGATCTTCACGTTCTTGAAAAATTAAAAATAAATAATTACGATTGTTTTCTAAATTTTCTTTTGTAATTTCTCAAATTTTTTCATATATGATGTTACTTTTATTATAATCACTACCGCTAGTTCGACTAGGACCGTAAATACTCGCCATATTTATTATAGTATAATAAATTTAATTTAACGGTAAAGTTTTAATTTTTATATTGACACAGATTTTAGAATTTAATGCGCCGAAAAAAGTTGCCTCTGCAAAAACGTTTTGAACGCCTCGTATTTTAAAACACATTTCGTATTTTAAATGCGACATTTCATTATCGATAAAATAAAATACATTATTATTTAGCGTTGGAGAAGGGATATAATAAATGTTAACCCCATAATCATTACGCGTACTAGAAAACGACCCCCCTCCCCAAAGAATTTTTTTTATTTTTTTAAATTTATTTTTTTAACATTCTGGTGGAGGGGGGTGGGGGTGGGGGTGGTGGGGCTGGTTGGGCGACCGGGCCCGAGCTGGAACTTACACAAATCAACCGGGCCCTTTCTTTATTTTGAGCTCCCCTGAAAACATGAAGTGTAATCATGACGGGTCTCTCGGAAATCACGTGTGGTTAGGGAATGATGCCTTGGGGGGGGGGGGGGGCGACCGTGCGCTCTGCCCCCCGGCCCGGCGGTAACTTGTTCCGCTACTGGCGTGGACTAAATTTATATTGTCTTTAAAGTTAGCTCAAGGTTTTACAAATATCGGTACAGAACGAATTAACGATAAATTATATAAGAACGTACGTTTACGCAATTTTAGGAGCTCAAGCACAAACTAAAACTTCTTTTTTAGCGGGTGGTACTGGTTTAGACGCGCAGCGTGAATTTATAAATATAGTAAATGCAGAGATTGATTCTCCAGTTGATTTACAATCTTCTATTCAACGATATCAAGATGTTTTACAATACGCTCGTTCAAAATTAAACTTTGCTATCGGAGAAAATTTATACATGATGCCTAGTGATATGAATTTACGAATAGGGTCGTACGCAGGATACAACAATAATTTATTAATCGCGACGAGTGATTTATCTTTAGGTTCAAATTTAGATCTAAATTCAGAACCCGTTCCTGCTCCTATTTTACCTCTTCAATCACCGCCACCGTTAATCGCAAAGCACGCTGATGTAGAGGTTGTGCAAGAATCTAATGATCAAGACTCTTTAGAAACTACGTCTAGCTGTACAATAAAAGAAGACTCTTTAGAAACTACGCCTAGCGTTAGCAACAATCATCGAGAAGAAAAAAATTCTTTAATTATTGGTTTTGCAGTTTTAACTACGCTCGGCATTACGATTTACGAATTGTTATTTTAACGTTTTCTGCGTCCAAGTAAAAATTAAAACACCAACCCCACTTATAGTCAGGTGGCTTAGTGTTAAATTTCAAGATTACCGTTACATGGCGGATAAAAGCACCATTTTTGGCACAAAGCTTCCTTAGGGCCTACTAATTAATATTAGCCTAGGAGCCCTCCGGAGTTTTTAAGCGATCGCCACTAGAGGGCGTTTTTGAGGTTTTTTTGCCCATTTTTGGTCAAAAATCGTATTTTCCCCATAATTTCCGTTTTTGTTCGTCCAAAAGCTATAAAACTTGGCAAACATTATTATTTTGACTTAATCTATAATATTACATCCTATAGTCATGCTGGGGTCACCCTGTGGGGCGCTATAATCCCTTAATTTATAAAATATTTTGGAAAAACTAGTATTTAGCGGTTTTTTTCACTTAAAATCAATATTGCCGCCGCCTTTCAGGGCCCAAGGTGCAATAATGAGACATCGTTGACAATTCTGTATTAATTTTTGGCCTAAAAAGTAAGAAAGTAAGCAATTTCATGTAAAACACCAATTTTTTTTGGGAGTTTAGATGTTTAATTAATGTCTCTATCTATTACATGTATGGGGTATTCTGATATTGTCTGATGCAGACACTAAGCACAGATTGATGATTGATGAGTGGTGCCCACCTCCTCCACAAGACCATCACGGAGAGACCGCAGCGCAAGCGCCTCAAATCCCGCCAGCCATTTGCCATACATGCCCAGGAATTGCTCAGCACTACACCAGCTGACACCAGCAGAGCTTCCTGGGTCAAGGCCAGATGGACGGAACAGTGGAGAGCAGCAGTACCATCCAGACTCCACCGCTACATTGAGGATCCCACAGATGTCCCCGGCGAGCACCTACCCCGCAAGCAGTGGACAACCCTCAACCGCCTGAGGACAGGTGTGGGACGCTTCGGAGAATCGATGCAGCGGTGGGGCCTTGCGGACAGCGCCCACTGTGAATGTGGAGACCCCCTACAGACTGTAGATCACGTCCTGACCAGCTGTCCCAAACACAGGCCACCAAATGGCGACCTTGGCATAACGAACCTGGACGACGAGACGCTGGAATGGCTTGCTACAACCGAGCTGAGGATCTAAAGACATACGCAAGAAGAAGAAGATGAGTGGTGGCGCTCTTTGTTTGTGTTCAATCATGTGTGACTCCAGTACAAACCCCTTTATCAGGTGAGAATTTACTTAATATTTGAATCAGATTTATGTATTTAATATAGTGATAAGGACCCGTCCTTTACTTTATTATATTCTTTGGCAGTTATAGACTATACAATGTATAGCAATTTTGTTTGATGCCCTCCATAAAAAGTGATTTTAGAGTAAGGAAAGTACTAAAAGTCAAAGTAATTGATATGATGTGTGTGCATAGGTATATGTTGGATACACATTGAGTAATAATTAAGTAAAGGGAGTGCATACAGTGTGTATACGCCCACTTTGGGGACTGTGCAGTGTTTTGACTTTGAGGACCTGCTTTTGTAGTGACGATATTTTTATATTTTGGTAGTGGCTTTGTCATCTCTTTAATAGTTGTTGCTGAGTAGTATGTTAGATGGGGGTTCCGGCGCAGCTGCATAAAAAATGATTTTCAAAAATCATTTTTAGGGGAATTCCCCTGGGGTCGTGACGTCATGAAAGTATTGATGACGTCACAAAATAGATTTATATGTTACCGCCGGTTTTACGCGGTATTACCGCTGGTTTTAAAAAGCTAGTTGAAAAAGTGAAAAAAGTAAAAAATATTTTCATGTTTAATAATAAAGATGACGACTAAATATTTATCGAAAGCAGAGCTTAAAGAGATTGTAATAAATGAAAATATTAAAATTGAGGTAGGTAGTGGTAAATATGGAAAACTGACTAGGCTTGATTATTTAACGGCGGTATTAAAATATAAAGATGTATTATTTCCTAAAACAATCGTTCCTTGCGAATGGCTTTTGGTTGGTAAAACATACAAGTGTTGTATCGATAGTGTGTGTGGGGGAGATATTGTGGATTACATCGGGATCGTACAGGGAGTGGTAAGCGTGTTCCCGTTGCTTGTTTAAAATGTAAAAAAGGTACAAAGACTTTAACTAGCTTTTGCACGAGATGCGCGAGTAAAGTATTAGTAAATCGTTACAATCGTTTAAAAGTTGAAAAAGGAAAAGCTAGGCGCTCGTTTAATTTAGTGATGAAAGAATTGTTAGAAAGAAAATTATAAATTATAATTATACGGAGGAGGTCTATCGAATGTCTCCGCTACTCGCGAAGCGGTTTTTTTATTACGCTGACGCGAAGCGTAATACGATTTATTTACGCTCACTTTAAACTCATAAGTTTTTCTATAAGAATTTTTTTTTCCGCGTTTGCATCATCAGTTTTAACCTCTGTTTTAACTGGTATAGTCGTTGAAACGAGTACATTACGGATTTTTTCTTTCATTTTGTAATATTTATCTCGCTCTTCGCATACGAGCACAAATTCTTCTTGACTGATGTTACCGTCTTCGATGGCTTTACTAACGTGGTTTTCGATCGTGTTGAGTTTACTCAATGCTAAAATTCGTATTTCATCGTGTTTTTTAGCTTTTTTATACAATTTATTTTTCGCATATCTGAGAGCGAACGCTCCTCCACCCAACCCCAAGGCTAAACCTTCTAAAGCGTATCCCACGGGTGACGATATGACTGTAGCGATACTAGCTATTCCGATGGCTCCTGCCCCCATACACCCCAATTCAGCTATTGTTTCTATGACGTTACAAGCGTTTATGATTTTATTATATTTTTTATACGTGGCTTCACGTTCGTTTATTTCAATTCGTAATTCTTTTTGAATATCATCGATTTTTTTCAATCGAAATGTTTTAGCGCTCTCTGATTCAGGGTCATTCGTTAAAGACATATCAGTTAAATTTGGATAAAGTACGTTTGTTGATTCACTCATATTTTATTATAGTAAAAGATTTTAATCTGATGGAATATTTCTAACAGTTAACTCGTAACAGATTCCATCATCTAAAGAGCCGAATAAATTTAAAGTTATATATCGTTTAATTTCGCGATCATTTAAAACGTAGCATAATACATATTCTAAATATCGTGTTTCATTCGTAAACAAATAATTAGTTTTAGAGGGTAATATAAAAGTTATAAAATCATAGTAACTACTCTCCATTATTGAATAAGAATTTGTACTCACGTTAGTTCTAATAAGGGTCGAAAGAAACAACGAGCCTCTAAGTATACTAATAGTTACTCTACCTGTACGCCAAAACAATTCAACTTCTAAATCGTTATAAAAAGAGTGTACATACGTGAGTTCACTAGGTTTGAGGTGCCCAAATTTAACATACCCTTTCGACTCCGGTTCGTTACTAGAGTCGTCGTTGACTCGCTCACTTTTCCTACTGGGTCCGTAAATACTCGCCATATTTGTAACAGACAACAATTTAATTTAACGGTAAACTTTTAATTTCTATATTAAAACAGATTTTTGAATTTAATGAGCCAAAAAAGGTTGCTTGTACAAAAACTTTTTGAACACCACGCATTTTAAAACACATTTCGTACTTGAGATGCTGCGTTTCATTATCGACAAAATGAAATTTTTCATTTCGTTGTGGAGAAGGAATATGATAAACGTTGGGTGCATAATCACGCGTTACTGCGTGCGTAGCAAAACTATTAGTTTTTATAAATTGCGTAAAAATACTGCAGTACGTAGGCGAAACGTTAAACATGAAAAAGGGTTGTTTAAACGTAGCGTGCCATCCGAGTATAACGTTGAATTTTTCGATGAGAATAGTTCTTTGTAAAATTTCATCTCTATTTAAATATCCATGATGCCGATAAATTTCGCTAGACGATGTTTCACCGCTCGCTCCGCTTGCACTCTCACTACCACTATAGCTCGTTCGTTCGCTCGTTCGACCGGGTCCGTAAATACTCGCCATATATTTATACAATCTCTAGATTTAAAATAACGGGGAAACCGTGATTATGTACATCTCTAGCTTTTGAATCTTTAATTTTAAAACTCAACGCGTTAAAAGTACCGATTTTTAATTTTTTAAACAATGGACTATTGTATTCCATAAACATACTATCTCCAAACGATTTACCTTGCAAGGGAAAAACGTTTAAGACGGTGCTAGGCTGTCCATTAAAATAATTATCGGTCGTAGAAATTTGATCGCAATGAATGTATAAAATTTTAAAAAGTTGTACATCGATTTTTTTACTATATTCTCCTACGGTTAGAAATTCATTGTGTAGTCCGAGTAAATTAGCTAATCCCGACGAAAATTTAATTGATTTATCGCCATCGTTTAACTTTAACGTGTAAACACCCGTTGATTTATCGATCGTAAACGTTATCCAAGACTCGTTTTTTGAAATTATATCTATAATTTCATAAATGTTGTAAAGCCCCGGCTCGATAAATTTTACAACATTATCTAATCTCGCTGTACGATAGGTTATTCGTTCTTTTTTACGTACGTTGTAATATCCTACCCAAATGTTTGCGCTAAGTAATGATATCGTGAGAGTACCACTACGATTATCGATACCGTTACCTAATTGAATTTCTCCACCATTTCTTTCAATTTCTAATTCAACGGTATGATACATTTTATTATTAAATGTTATAATAAATGACGTTTCCATTAGCATTCAAGAGCAATTTATCGAAACGATATCCAACATCCGGAAATTTTTATGTTCCTGAAAATTTTAACGCTAACGATTTAACGAGTATAAATATTTACGTTAACAAGAATGAGTTTTTTAACGTACAATTTGATAATGTTTTTAACAACTACAAATTACCTAAAGTGGCTAGTCAAAAAGTAGTCGATGATTGGCATCATCAACCGTTAATTTTTTATCAAAATCAAATAAATTTTACGACGTATTGCGCTTCAACGGGTTGCGGCGTAGGTTATCAACATTTAAATAATTCAAATATGATGATTCGTAGTTTTTTTTTGATTTCACGTTTATTATCAAATAAGACGATTGCTCAAAGAAATGAGTTGTCCCGCGTTTAAATAATCTAGATATTTTAATCGCTTTTTACTAAATTCATCTCTAGCTTTCGAAAGATGTTCCAACGCTAAATCGTGTCTTTTGCGTTCTTGCGATGCGTCGCTGCTACGCAAATTACTAAATAGAGCATTACTTCCTGTAAATGCTAACGCGTTAATCACCGCGCCTCCAACCATCATCGCTATAGATACCATTTTCTTTTATAGTTTGTAAATATAGTTTTTACTTTTTTAACAACTTTTTTAATAAAATATAGTTTGTAAATATAGTTTGCAAATATAGTTTACTTTTTTATAAAAATATTTTATATTTACAGGTATAAAATATGACTAACAATATGTACGGAGATACGCTCGATCCATACAGGAGAATAAGAGAACCGAGAGGTGTGAAAGGTTTGCGTCAAAAAGTCGTTATCACAAATAATCCGAGCACCATTACCGAAAATCAATTGTTGACGGTTCGTTTTCCAAATTTAGGAATGAACGACGTTATCGTTCCCAATACAACTCGATTGGCTTTCAATATAGAACTCGTTTCAACGGATGATGAAAATAGAACGTTGGTACAAAATATAGGTAGAGCGATCGTAAAACATATAATTATTAAAATGGAAGGAAATGAAATATTTTCATTAGACGACGCGGATGTATTCAATTGTTACAAAGACGAATGGTTAACTAAAGATCAACGCGAAAATTTAGCGTATCAAGGAATCGAAAATACAAACGTAACTAAATTGCGAATAGACGCTAGCGATAAAGTTCCCGCGGGTAACGGAGGAAAATATAAAGCTATCGCGGACGCGTATAAAAATAGATATTACATTCCGCTGGATTTTGAATTGTTGACCGATCATCAACCTTACTATCAGTCGGGCATCGGAGATCGATTGACTTACGAACTCGTGTTTAATAAATTTTCTAGCGTGATTAAAAGCACCGGCGATGACGCAAAATATATCATAAGCGGAATTTCTTTAGAATATGAAGTAGTTCATATGCCGGAACTCGCTCGAACGATTAAAAATCAATATACCTCTCGGTTGAGTATATTGTTTGACTGCGTACTGAGACAGAGCGTGACTCCGTTAAACAAAAGCGATACGATGTGGAATATAAATTTAAATACTCCCGCAAAAAGTATGAAAGGAATATTGTTTTTATTCAGAGAACCCACCACGAAAGAAAGCAATACATTTTATAATCCAAAAATCGAAAAAGTTTCAATTACGATCGAAGGCGTTCCTAACCAACTCTACGCGCATGGAATGAAAAGGTATCAACATTGGGAAGAGATTTCAAAATATTTCGGCGATTCGAAACAACAACACGCTATACAAGTCGTACAAGCTCTAAATTTATCAAACGTTAAACAAGCTGATTATTTACTCCAACGATATGGCCTATTCCTAGATTTAAGAACTACCACCGACAATAAATTACACGAAAGCGGAAGACGAGTACAAAACTTATCCGAAGGAATTACTATTCAAATTGAAAAAGAAGCGGAAGCTGCGGGTGAACTAAACATGTATACTTTTATTATCATGGACGCGCAACTAAATATAAAAAACGGGCGTTTTGAATCTGTCGATTATTAAAATTAGCGAGACTCAATTTAAACGATAGCGTGATATTTTAAAAAACGCCTAATAATAAAAGAAAATGTTGCCTAAATATCCACACGCCGCATTAATTTGCGGACAAACGGGATGCGGAAAAACTGAATTTGTTTTAAATTTATTAGAAAAAGAATATTTTAAATATTTTAAAAATATCGTTATATTATGTCCCACCATCTTCTACAACGATACGTACAAAAATAGAAAATGGGTTCTAAAAGACGATAACGTACACGTTAACGATTTAAACGACATCTTGCTGAATAGGGCTATACAAATTTATAGCGACGCTTTCAAAACTGAGGAAACGTTGTTTATTATAGACGATTGCAGCGCTAATAAACAGTTGCATTATAAAAAATACGACGAGAATAATAAATGTATGATTACACAATTGGCTTTTAGCGGTAGACACGTACAACACAGCTGTTGGATTCTTTCGCAAAAATATAATAGCGTATTGAAAGATTTTAGAGAACAACTCAAATGGGTGTGTTTATTTTATTGTAAAGATAGAGACTCGTACGAGAATTGTCTTAGAGAAAATGATGTTGTACCTACGAAAGAGTTGAGAATGGAAATTCATGAAAAATTAAAACAAGTTAAACATCGCAAATTGATTTTAAAAACAGATCAACCTACCGGTTATGAAATACGCGACTAGTCCATTAAGAGCAATTGCTCATAGGTCGTTTGCAAGTTGTTGGTAAGTTACCGTACCACTAGGTTACGCATAAGTTAAGAGCAATTACCCCTAGGGTTAAGAGTAATTACTCACATGTTACTCACATGTTACTCACATGTTACTTACATGTTACTCACATGTTACTTACATGTGACACACAAGTCGTTAGCAGGTTACACATAGGTTGAGAGCAATTGCTCATAGGTCGTTTAGTATTTTAATAAATATTATAAATCTATTTATAAATATGAATGCTGAACGAGTAAAAGTTATATTTTACGAGTATATCTGCTGAACGAGTAAATGATTTTATATATAATCTTAACCAACGTCTCAATACTGAAAAAGAAAGAAAAAACCTAGTACTAGTTTTAAACGAGAATACTGAAAAAGTAAAAGGTATATTTACGAGTATATCTGCTGAACAAGTAAAAGATCTAACGTTTAATCTTAACGAACTTTTAAACGCCGATGGGTTATCTAAAATTAATTATTGGTTTCTATATTTTTTTAATAAATTTAACCGATTATTCTATAAATACGTATAATAAATGGAAGAAGTACATAAACTATTAAACGAAAATCCACGGATGCCACTCGCGAACGATGACAATACTAACGATGATACGTCGTTGAAACAAAAAATACGTCTTTTATCGGTTGTAGTGGGAGGAGATTCGAAAAAGTTTTTCGGAAAAGAACTAAGCGTTAGCGATATTGAAGCTTTGTCTACCGAAGAGCGAGACGCGCTGCACACGCAATACGAAACTAAATTAGGTCGCGATATTACTCAGTCTTTAGGTAGCGCCATTATAACGCTATACGCCAAACTATTAGGATTAAGTTTAAATCGTATAGATTTGTATGGTCATAAATTTCAAATTGATGATGAAGGTAAATTAATTTCAGATTTAGAAAAAGATCCGTTCATTTCGAGCATGCTTTCTACCGTAGCGTGTGAAATATATTACAAGTACGGTATGTTGATCGCTCCGCTCAGCGCTTCGCTAATTACGGCAAAACATTTAAAAAGAAAAGAAGAATCTTGCGTAGATAATAAAAGCGATGGAAACCAACGAGCAGATTGCGCAACCGGAACAACCGCAAACTTCACATTCTGTGAGTCAACCGTTACTGACCATAACCCAACCAGCGACTAAAAAAGAAAAAAACCCAAACAGAGTTGCAGCTGGAAAAAGACTAGCCGAAATTAACAAAGAGAAAAAACTACAACTCGCTAAACCCTCGAAAAGCGTTAAAACGTCTCGCGATATCGAAGGTTATAAAGAAAACAACTCGACGAGCAATAAAACGAGTTACTACTATTATATAGCTATTGGTTTAGCTATTGGAGGTATCGCTTATTTCTTGTTTAGACAGAACGAGCAAGAACCCGCGACGGTGAAACTAGTTAGAGAACCGACATTTAAAAACGAACCCGTTAAACTCGCTAGCGTTTCACCGCCCACCACGAGAGAACTCATTGTTTTTGAAATGGAATAAAAGTTTGTTTTTTTAAATATTATATTAAATAACTATAAATATGTCTTCAATGCCAATAGAGCCGAAAACAATCGCCGATTCGCTTTACAAAAGCGTCGTTTTTGGAGTTTTTATAGTTTTATACAGCATGATCGGTAAAAAAGTATTAAGCGTAGAACCAGCCAACTTGGGAAAGTTTAGTATAAAAGACGGGTTAAAACTCACCGTGACAGTCGCATTAGCCGGTGGAACTCAAATGGCGTTAATTAAACAAGGAATTTTACCAGATTCGCTCATGCCTAAAAATACTAATGAATAAAAATATGTTGTACAATATTAAAAATGAATGAGCTAAAACCTTCAAACGCTTATTATAGTCCGCGAGGATATTACAAAGGCCAAGATGCAATTAGCAAGCTGGCTAAAGAAACAAAAATAAATGTAAAAACAGTTCGACGGTGGATTAAAAAGCAAGCGCTGTGGCAAATTTATTTACCCTATCCTAAATATATTCCTAGACCAACTTCATCAAATAGTACGTTTGGAAAACCGAATGAGGTTCATCAAGCGGATTTACTGTTTCTTCCGCACGATACGGTTGGTTGAACGACATACAAGTACTCGTTAACAATTATTGATGAAGCCAGTAGATTTAAAGAAGCACAACCGTTAACCGATAAAACGGCTACGCAAGTTGGTAACGCGTTTGAGAAAATTTATAAACGTTCATTATTGTCTTGGCCCGCGCGCTTAAAAGTCGATCCTGGAAAAGAATTCATGAGTAGCGTCAACGTATTGATGAGTAAACATAATGTTGTAATACAAAGAAGTGAGGCTGGTAATCACAGAGCACAGGGTATGGTGGAGCGATTTAATAGAACTTTGAGTGAAAGATTATTTTCACATCAATACGCGCAAGAAATAGCAACCGATACGAGAAACAGAGAATGGGTTAAAAGATTACCTCTAGTCGTAAAAGCGTTAAACAACGAGACGACGCGACTAATTAATTTGAAACCTAAAGACGCGATTAAATTAGATAACGTCGAGCAAAATCCGGCCTCACCCGCGCTAAGCGCTAAAAAGAATGAAAAAAGAATCCCAAACAACAGTTTGGTTCGATATTTATACGCACCCGGCGAAGCTGAAAAAGATACGAGACGCCGCGCGACCGACCCTATATGGAGTATAACAGTATATAGAATATCTAAAACTATTAAAGGTGCGAATCAACCCATCTTGTATTATTTAGAAGCAGGTCCCGCTCGTAGTTTTGTAAAAGAAGAATTACAAATTATTCCTCGAGATACAGAAAATCCACCTATTGTTAAACGATCGTGATCGTAATCGCAATCGTAATCGTATAAGAGATCGTAATCGCAATCATGCGTAAGAGATCGTGATCGTAATCGTAATCGTAATTGTTAAACGCTAGCGTCGTTAAGACTATAGTGACCGTAAGCGTGAGTGACTATTCCGTCTTCTAAAATGTGTCTCTTCGTGTCTAAAGGTGATAGCGATATTTTATTTATTCGAGTTGTATATAGTCGATGTTTTTCATGCCTGATAAAATTCATAGGGTGATGTAGTGTATTTTTCAGAGATAAAACTTGTTTATAACGGTCGTGTTTAATATATTGTTCTAAAACTTGTTTTTTAACTCCTTTAGCTTTTCTTATTTGTTTTTCATCCGATAAAAGTATCGAATAAATTTTTGGTCTCAAACAAACAACTTCGGAGATTATAGTTTCCGCTGTCTCGTCTTTCATTTTACCGATAATCTTTTTATTTTCTTCAGAAAATAGAAAATGATCTCGTTTATAATTACTAAAATCGTATAAATGCTTGTCTTTTTTCATATCTTTATAAACATCTTTAGTTTTAATTTCCAACAACAAGCTATCTGTATCCGTGTATACCAACTCACACCTCTCGCCGTATTTCTTCTTTAATTGATTATAATAAAAATCATACATCAAATGCTTAGATAAATCCAGTACGCTCATTCCTACGTAAACTGGGCGGTTGAGAACGAGTTTTGTTTTGTGCATGTGAATCGCTACTAGATCGTTATCGAAAATCCTCGCCTCTGCAAAATTTGGTTTAGCGATGAGCGAACGAATTTGATTTTGTGCTTTTTCGTCGTTTAACCGCTTCAAATTTACGTTAACGCGTTTTCGTACATTTTCCATCGTTTTTCCAAAAACTGAATTGTTCATGAGTTTGTATAAATCTTTTTCAAAATCACTCGTCGCGATTTTTCTGAGTTGAGTGTTTTTATCGATGTACGATTTCATCCAACGTGCTTCGTCAAATTCTAAAACACGATGAATTTTCGTTAGCTTTAGTCCTAGTTGTAAATACAATCGTAAATTACGATAATGAAGCACGTAGTTTTTTTTTTCGTATAAATTTGGAACTAATTTTACAACGTTTGGAGCCGGTTTGTCTTTTAGTAAATTCTTTTGATAGTCGCTCATCCATTCTTTCGGCACCACTAAAGACTCTGGCGCGAGTGGAAATGCGTTGTGAGAATCGTGTAAAATAGTTGGATATTGTAAATCTACTTCTAAAATACATCCTTTGTTTCGCTTTAATCCCTCGCTCTCGAGTTTGTATATTTGTTTACTCGTCATCCATTTAAAATTACCAGTCGGTAAAGGTTGCCTCATCGCGTAGCCATATAAATTATTCGCGTCTAAATACGTAATGTAACTCGATGAAATATTTTCGTCGTAGTCGTCCAAGTAAACATTATTCGCTTTAGCGTATCGTTTACTCACCATACACGTTCCTCCGCGCGTACCTCTCTCAATAAATAAATGCATGTCAACGTCCGTGAGCAATTCTAAAGTTTGTTTCGAATGTTTTAATAAAGCGTCCCAACTCAGACCGGGACTAGTATAATAATTAGCCGGATCTAAATCGTATTGTTTCATGCAAGTAGCGCGAAAATTTTCAAATACGTCCGCCAATAAGCAAGTATCGGTACGCACGTATAAATCGTGATAGTCTCCTAAATTTTTACAATCAAAGGTACAAAATACATTCTTTGCGTGCTCATATTGTTCTTTGGTAATGTGTTGGTTGTTTAAACTACTGTAAAAATTTTCTTGAAAAGGAAGACGCGTCTCTTTGAAACGCTCGAAAGAGTCCATGTACTCGTAAGGATAAATACCCTTGCTTTTTAACAGATTAAATTTTTCGGAGGAGGGTTCGAGTTTAGTTGTAATCGGAAAAGAATCGTTTGATTTTACAAGTTTATCCAACGACGCCAATAAAAATTGAGCGCTGTCTATAAATCGTAGTTGCCCTATTGAAAAAGAAATATATTTTTCGATATTGTTTGGAATACACGTTAGATTTCCCGTCGTTTGACTCGCGGCCTGCATAATGAGATGAGAGTCGTATCCTCGCAAATTATGAAATACGACCGGAATAAAAGTTCTGTTTAGTTTTAAACTTAGTTTTAAATTACAATAATTATGCGCCGCGCCTCTATACTTTCCAGTAATGTGACAATGATCTCTTACTCTATCGCGCTTTTCGTCTTTTGTAAACTTGCCGTCAGCGTCTCTAAAAAATGTCTTTTCGCATATCCAACACTCGCTGGCAGAGTTGTAATCTTCTACATTTTCTTTAGTCATGTTTAATTTTTGAGGATTTTTAAATATTTCGTTAATCTTGTCTTCTTCTTTTTCTAATTCAATTAAAAAGTGTTTGGCCGCATCTTCTCCTCTGTAAACGATGGGTTCGCTAGTTTCACCGTCGCAACGAACTCTAATATACGAATAACCGCAAACGACGTGTTCTTGTAGTTTTTCAGTATTAGTATTATTTACATCTACAACATTTTTAATAATACTTTCAAAGTCGGCGTATATTACGAAAAGAACTTTCATCTTTTTATGAAAATTTCTAAATTTAACCGTATCGTTTTTACCCTTTTCCGGTATCACAATCTTCGTCGGTCTGTCGTTTATTCCCTTACACATTTCTTCGTGATTTTCGAGATACGCTTCTGTTGAGAAACCCTGTAAACATCTCAAACAAAAATGTTTACGTTCTTTGTGACTCGTTTGATCGTAAAGTAATTTATTCACATCTTTTATCCAAACGTAGTGAGATTTAGCTTCTTTATGAATTAATAATAAATTAATGCGATCCAGTCTCGCGGGTTGATCACTAAGTTTGTAAACTAGAATCGTTTTTGATTCACAACCAAAAACATTTATCGCTATATTGTTTTGTTTCTCTACTTTTTTTATTTGGCTGATTGGTGTAGGAGCCTCGATATTGTTAAAATTTAAACCGTCTTCAATCGGGTACTTGCTCGTTCTTTGTGGATCCTTGCAAGCTGGAAAAAGTGCGCTACGTAAAGCCCACCGCAAACAATCGTCATCTTTGTTTTGTACGTTAATGCACGCTTTTTAATTTTTTATGTAGTCGCATAGATCGATATAAGAACCGCCTCTTAAAGGTTGATATTTCGCGATAGTGAGATTCATATCTACGATACGATCTATTTCCCATCCGCTGCCCTTTTGAGTCCATTTTTCTAAAGCCTCTTGAATTTGTAAAAAAACAGTATCGAGTATGTTTTCGATATCATCTAAATTCAATAGAACAATTTGCTTATTATTATGAAAACTTGGTTCGGCAAGATCGATCGTGCCGTCTAATTTTTCTTTATGTAATTTAACTCGTACGTATATCATAAACTTGAATGATTTAAAATCTTTCAAGTCTAAAGCCAACTTGACGATTATCTTTGGTTTTACCGCTCGGTAAAATATATTTAAATCTTTTTCTTTGCTGTGATTCAGCGGAACGACCATTATTCGTTCGCGTAAATATTTACCACCACTAATGGGAGGTTTAAATCTCAACTCTTCTTCTCGGTTGTGAAACCTTTTAATAGCGGCGATGTAGTCTTTTTTTATCAACTGCGCTCTCGCTCCCGCGCCGTGTAGTGGTAGCTCAATATTTTCAACCGTTATACGCTCTCTCAATTCAGCTAAATTTAATTTATATAATGGCTTTTGTTTTTGTCGTTTTAAATATTTTTTCACCGCGTTGTAATAACTACGTTTATCAACCTTACCCTTTTGGTTTTGCACAAGAATTATTCGGTCAATGTGTTCTCGCGCAAACTCTTTCAATTCTGGCAATGTGTATTTCGATAAATATTTAGTCGTCATCTTTATTATTAAACAAGATAATATTTTTTACTTTTTTCAATTTTTTAATTTGTCACTTTTTCAACTAGCTTTTTAAAACCAGCGGTAATACCGCGTAAAACCGGCGGTAACATATAAATCTATTTTGTGACGTCATGAAAGTATTGATGACGTCACGACCCCAGGGGAATTCCCCTAAAAATGATTTTTGAAAATCATTTTTTATGCAGCTGCGCCGGAACCCCCATCTAACATACTACTTGCTGACACCATGAGGGCATTCTGGTATGAATGCGAGTGATTATCTGTATGTGTGTGTAGGTTAGCAGACCTGCTTGTGAATGCTGGTCAATCTCTGCCTTTTTGCATCATGTTGTCAGGGGACACCTATTGGTTTGACATTGTTACTATGGTAGAAGGAGATATATTTATATTAATAAAAATGCAGTGGTCAGAGTTATTCACAGTATTGATGAGTATTGATGAAGCGTTGACAGATAGGCTTAGTTGATCATCATTTTTATGGACAACGTTAGGCCTACAATGTCAAGTGTTACCTTTATTGTAAGCGGAAATAATTGAAATTGAATATGTACACACATGGAATGGGTCGTACACAGTAACTTTCATTTATATTTTCTTTTTTAGTCGATGAACGGATGTCCTGAATCAATCTATAATTTATTATATTAAACTTACATTTGTAATTACCCATTAGATACACGTATACTAAATCATATTTATTTGTAATTATTCGACTCCTGCACAAAACCCTTATCAGATTTGTGCAGGTTAGGTCCCTCGTGTTGCTCAGTAAATAAAGTAATCTAGGAGACAAATTAATGAGCCACCATCCTCAAATCCTTGAACCTGCATCCAACTAAAGCTTGTAGTCCCCTTGGACACCTTACATTAATATTCCAATATGATTGTATTTTAGGATTTGACTCAACATGGAGCTAAATTGGGATCGCTGCGTAATTTGTCAGCAAGACACTGCTGAACCCTTGAAGTGTCCCTTGAAGAGACCTGGGACAAGTGTTGACAAGGCAGATGCCTACACATCATTCATGACCAACGTAGAACGGTTCCGGGCCATTGGTGCTCTTCCAACTGAACTCTATTTTGGGAGTGATGAAACTGCTGACAATTTTGTTTCTCATTCTGCCTCTTGGCACAAATCTTGCCATTTAAAATTCAACAATTCTAAGTTGACAAAGGCAAAGAAGAAGAGAGAGCACAACCCTGACGATGAACAGAAAAGGCCCTTTCAGCGCAAAGCAGTGGACAGTCAAAAGTGTTTCTTCTGCGAAAAAGACGAAGAGGAAAATGTTCTCCATGAAGTTTCAACATTTGATGCCGACAAAAATATCCGGGACATGATCACAGAGCTAAAGGACACCCTGCTTATGACTAGAATAGTTGGACCAGATCTAATTGCAATGGAGGCAAAATACCATCTAACATGTCTTGTCAAGCTGAGAAATCGCTACCGTAGTCATACTCGCAAGGCAGGCCAAAAACCTGAAAACACAGATGAGAAAATGAACGAGTCTCGGGCATTTGTAGAACTGACCAGTTACATTGAGAAATCTGTGGATTCCGGAACTCTCCTCTTCAAGCTGAATGAGATTCACTATCTGTATGTGAATCGTCTTGAGGAACTGGGTATCAAGAAACTAGTCAACAAGACCAGACTGAAGAATCATTTGCTAGAACGCTTTCCAGAGGCACAAGAACAGTATAATGGGAGAAATACTGTTCTCATTTTCAAGGAAGGGATGAAAAATATGTTACAGGATGCTCTCAAGAATCGAGACTTCTCAGAAGAGGCTGTTACCTTGGCCAAAGCTGCTGCGATAGTAAGAAAAGACATCTTCAGCCATCAAGTCTTCAAATTCACTGGTTGCTTCCCTAAACAATGTCAAGAAGACTCACTGCCCTCGAGCCTCAAGTCTCTTGTCTCCATGATCTTGAATGGTCCAAACTTAAAAGATCAAGACAAGCATGACTCCCAGGCTTGCCTCACCATCTCATACTGCTGTGAAGACCAGACACACTCTGGAGCGTGAGCCACCCCTCCCCATCTACATCGGCATCAATGTACATGCACTGACCAGAAGCAAGGAACTCATCAAGCAGTTATATCACATGGGCATCAGCATTTCTTATGACAGGATTATGGAGATTGAGGACTGGATCGCCACTTCAACCTGTAAACGCTTTGTAGAAGATGGAGTGGTGTCTCCGGCTAGCCTCCGGAAAGGGTTGTTCACTGTTGGTGCCCTGGACAACCTAGACCACAACCCCAGCTCAACCACTTCCCTAACCTCATTCCACGGGACTGGAATCAGCCTTTTCCAGTTGCCCACCAAGACCGAACCTGGTGAGAGCAGACCACCTATTATGATACCACCTATTTCAAATGAGAAGCACACTCTTCCCGACAGCTCGGCCCTTCCATGGCAAAACAGCCCAACTCGAAAATTTTGATTTTTGAGATAAGATCATTTTTGGGTAAATTGAGGGCGCTCTTTTCATTTGTGAAAGTTTCAAAGGCGTACGATGGATTGTTTTGAAGATAGCATGTCCTATCTCACATTCTTTGCACACGTTCACTCTGGTTTTGTATGGCAAAACGCCTTATCTCTAACCTAAGTCATTCACAGTTTCTTGTTTTGCTTGGTAAAACATTGTAAGTCCAAGATAGACTACTTTGCCTTCCAAATTGATTATAACCTAATGTGGAGTGTTTAGGGTAAAACAACTTAACTTGAAGATCAGCTGTTTTGCCAAAAAAATATCTAAGTTTGAGAAACGTCTAACTTTGAATTAAGTCATGCATACTTTATTTTTATTTGGTAAAACATACTAAGTCTAAGATACATAGATCTGCCTTTCAAATGAGTTCAAAACATAATGTTGAATGTTTATGGCAAAACAAGTTTACTTTAAGATAGGCTGTTTTGCCATAAAAAAACCTTAAGTTAAGACATGTCCATCTGTGAGATAAGCTCATTTTGCCATAAAAATACTTGAACTATTGAGGGCGCTATCACCATTCTAACTCATCAAATGTATAATATGGCGGCCATGTTCAACCTCAAGCTGCACAGCAGGGGCTTTCAAATTCTCCAAAGGGCATTGGAAAAAAACCAAGGTATGTCTATCTTTTACATGCTTAAGTCTTAAATATAATCCTATAGAACTCAGAGGTAATCAGTAGATAGATGAATGTCCAATGTAATCAGCGCCCATATAAATTATAATGTTGCATGATGCAGGCAAGGGTTAGGCCTACGTTACACACTGGTCAAACTGCCATGACTGCTGCATCATCTTAGCTTACAGCCACATAGGTTAGGCTAAGCCTGCGTAACTCCAACTTTTCATGTTTCTGTTTGATCCATTTTGAAATATTTCAATACAGCCAGGGTTTATTGATTCATATTTTGTTGTAAATTTTATGAATAGGCCTACTGAGTTAATGAATAGGCGTTGATAATGTAGGCCAAATTGTATTTTAATATGCATATGGCTATGCAGTCTTTTGATAGGACTAAAAATATGTCCAAACAAGTATGGATATTCAAGAATGAAATCTCATTAGTGCACTTTACTAGTGATTGAATCATGCTAGTTTTAGTCATTTTTAAGTTTTTGCAAATCTGATGCCAACATGTTTGTCACTAATGAAAGTAAATGTCGATTTTGTTCCCCAGCAAGTCCCTAGATCACTAAAGCAGACCTTAAAACAGGTAATCAATTATCTTAAGGGTAAAATCTAGGAGTAAAGAAGACTGTGATAACATTCATATCATATCATTTCTAATATTCCTTTCCTCCTTTACAGGCAAGAAGCAGCTCAAACATGACGACACAGAACTTATCAAAGGTAATAAAATGAAGTTTAAGTAGAGTTAATACATTATTGAGCTTATTAATGTACTTATTACTTATTAATGAAAGCACTTGTTTAATGCAGGTATATTTCATTTGCTTTTAATTTTGTCCTTGGATTTTGTATGATTATCGTCAGCAGGTGATAACAAAGTAGATTGTGGCATTATTTTATCTGTTTTTTAAATGCTTAATTTAAGTTATTATCTTTCATATATTTACAGTGCCAGATGGACTGAATGATGTTCACATGCAGGTGTCTGATTCAGAGAGTAAGTTGATCTTCATAACAACGGCGCACCCAGGATTTTGCCTTTGGGGAGGGGGGGAGGGCTCCACCCAGGATTTTGTCTTGTGGGGGCTCAAAGAAAATGTTACTCTCACAAATCAACTAGGCCTAGTATGTATATGTACGTATATATGTAAAAAAAAAATCGGGGACCCTATTGGGGGGGCGGGGGCTCAAGTCCCCCGAGCCCCTCCCCCCCCTTGGGTGCCCTGGTGTTTCATAATTTTACAGTTCAGCAATGCCTCCAGGTATAGATAAACATTTAGTTGAAGATGTAGTTTCTACTGAGAATAATGGAAAATCTGAAACGCTTAATGTTATTCTCAATTGTATATATACAGTGCGAAACAATGATGAACTCAAGAATGATGTCCCCAAGAAAAGTTTGTCTGATCCAAAGGGTAAGTTGTTTTTCATAAGTTGTTTTACTACAGCAGACATTGCTCAATCATTCAGCAGTTCCTGCAGTATTAATGTACATTTTGTAATAGATGAATATTTAGATAAAGATGCAGTTCCTGACTTATACAAACATTCTAAAATGATTGATTAACAGAGCTAAACAGTGACGGACTAAATGATGTTCGCATAAAAACGTTGTCTGATCCAAAGGGTAAGTTATGTTTGATAATTTTACTGCTGCAGACATTGCTCGTTCATTCAGCAGTAGCTGCAGTAGTAATGTACAATTTGTGATAAATGAAGATTTAGATAAAGATGTAGTTTCTTGCTTATAATAAATTATAAAGTGCTTTATTTAAATTACTCTCTATCATTTTACAGAGCCAAACAATGATGGACTGAATGATGTTCACATGGAAAGTTTGTCTGATTCAGAGGGTATGTTGCTTTTCATAATTGGTTCTACAGACCTATTTCCTGAAGTGCTTGAAACATTTTCAACAAAGCACAATTTGGAGCTAGATTGTAGAAATTCTCCCATTTATTTCAACTGCAATAATATAGCAGCTATACATCTGAGTGCCGTATGCAATTTGTTTGCAAATTCATATCATACCTTTTTGTCAGAAAGTGAGCAACATTTTTATGTTATCATTTTCAACAGATTATTTTCAACAGGACATTGTGGTAATGTGCAGCTCTTCAACTGAAAATGCATTTAGTGAGATATTAGACTGCATTAGCGACTCTGATTTGAGTAAGTTATATATCCATAATTTCCTGAATATATTTAGTTGAGAAGTTTAAGTGAATGTTTCAAATACAAAATTTGTTAGATATAGGGCTTTATAGGCTATTTACCAATAATTCATTCATTCACAGATAATCCCAAAAGCAATCTGAACAAAGACGACAGCCTGCAGTTGTCTGATATAGACATACTTCTGGGACAAGTGGCACCAGAAGAGGATAACCAAAAAGGTAATGCACTTCTCTTTTATTTACAGTTATGCATTATTTGTGTACAAAGCTATGGAGATACTTCTGTTCTGCCTTGAATGACATCACAATATGGCTCAGGAATGTGGACATTTTCATTAGCAAAAGACCAAAATGTTTAAATTTCTCCCTTGTATTACTATACAGTAACACGTAAAGTAAGCTGTCCTACATGTATTCAAATCATAACAATTCTATTGCATGGCTCCTTTAAGTGTAATTAAGGTTGTGCTCAATATTAAATGCTAAATAAAATCTTCTATCACAAAATGCACATCACTACGGCAGGTATTGCTGAAGAACCTGATGCAGTTCAACAAGAAGTTGTAGATCAACCTCCACCCAACAAAGATGGCAGCCTGCTATTGTCTGATATAGACCTACTTCTTGGACAAGTAGCACCAGAAGAGGATAGCCAAAAGGTAATGTAATCATCTTTTATTTATAGGTATACACTTTTTTATTTTAATGTTACAGCTATTTCTTTAATTGTAATTAAATAATACTCAAGACAAAATACAAAATAAAATCTTCATCTATCACAAATGCAGGTATTGCTGAACAACCTGAGGAAGTTCCACTAGATGCTGTAGATCAACCTCCACCCAATCCAGAGGCTCTGCAAGAGAGGGTTAAATAAATCTAAAGGTGAGGTTGAATAATCCTTTTGCTGTGGATGTTATGCAATTTTAAGGAGAGGACTTTATATTCATATTTCACACATAGCAGTTACTGTGGACACATAAAGATGTCGCTTGAATGCCCTGTTGTAAAATTCTCCTTCCACGCAAACACAAATTATTTAGTAATTCTTGACCATTAGTGATATAAATGAATCAATCTGAATTACTAGCAATTTGTTTTACTTTTTTCAGAAAACATTTTATTTCTTTGTATATATTTAAACAGATAAAAAACGGTGCAGATCAGTTGAACAAAAGAAAACCAGAGACCAGGAGAACCACCATATACTTCGTCCATGTACACAGAAATGCAGGAGAAAGTGTTCAGAGAAGTTTTCTGAGGAACAGAGACAAGAAATTTTCAAGAACTTTTGGGACATGAGCTACGACCACAGACGTGACTGGCTCGTGCACAACGTGGATGAAGAAAAGAAGAGGTCCTTCACAACACCAAACCGAGGGTCGCGCAGAGAATGTACTCTAAAGTGGCGGTTCGGATCAACACAAGTGTGCAAATGTTTTTTCTTGCACACGATCGGGTATCATGGCGACCAGGTTGTTAAGTCTGCTCTGAAAAATGTCAGGAAGGATGGGGGTGTTGTAGTCGGTGCGCATGGCGACAGGCGTGGTCAACATGTACCACAGAACAAATTTGATGAGGGGTACCGCAAACATGTAATAGATCATATTGAATCCTTTCGACCGCAGGTCTCACATTACTGGCGGGACCATGCTCCCAACAGGAGGTACCTTCCATCCGACCTATCAATATGTTCAATGCATCAGGTCTTCAATGAAAGTCAACAGGCATCTGGCATCTGGCCAAGACCAATGTTCCTTCCAATACTACTACAAGGTATTCAGCTCTATGAATATTTCATTCTCGTCTCCTGAAAATGACCTGTGTAAAACATGCCTCATCCACGAACAAGCACATCCACCACTAGAAGCATCGGCGGATGACCTCCCCCATAACTGCAGTACCTGTAACTGCCACGCTTGTTCTGGATATGTTGAACACAAAACCAGAGCTGCCCAAGCAAGGGCAGCTCTCAATGCAGACACAGAGCGGATGAAGAATGATGACCAAGTCCTTGTAACAACTGTAGACATGCAAAAGACAATTTGCATGCCAAAATTACCCACCAAGGACTATTACTTCAGCCGAAAACTTGTGCTTTTCAACGAGACTTTCGCTTCACCTGGCAAAGATGCACCAGCGGTGGCTGTTCTGTGGCACGAGGGAGAAGCCGGGAGGAAAGCCTACAATGTTGCAAGTGCATATTTGACTTTTCTTCGGTTCAACAGAGATATCCAGGAGGTAATCCTCTTTGCTGATAACTGCAGTGCCCAAAACAAAAACTGGACGCTGTTTTCAGCATTTCCTCGCATGGTTAACAATCCTTCCATTGGCATCACCTGTATATCTCTGAAGTACTTAGAACCTGGCCATACATTCATGGCGGCAGATAGTGTACACGGGTCCATCACCACCAAGTTGAAAAGCAAGAGCGAAGTTTATGATTTCCAAGACTATATCGAGCTCATAGAAAAGTCACACAAGCAGCTAAAGTGTGCAACTATCGATCACAAACAGATGTTCTTATTTGAACACCAGGCCAAGAAGACATCAGTACTTCTCAAGGATATCAAGGTCGTGCAGTTTAGGCGTGGCTCCATACAAATGTTCTACAAGACATCTCATAATCAGGAAGACTTCTTGGAGCTAGGATTCCTAAAGAAGGTTTCTGCACGCGAATTGACAGTGAAAATGGAGAATGGTGAAGACCCGCTAGCATCAGTTACAGTGATGGAGAGACCTAGGGGCATATCTGCTTTGAAGAAAACTGACTTGATGACACTTGCCAGCATGATCCCACGCTACAAGGCAGCTTTCTTTGAACAACTACTGGTAAATGACAAATCAGAGGACTTGGAAACTGTTGAAGACTGTTAACAGACTTACAATCGTGCAGTGGCGTCCAGCGAATTTCAGTGTTATTACTTCCTGAATACAATCGCAGGCTATGGCAGACCTCGGTGAAAAGTAGGAGAAAAGTAGGAATACTTGAATGCTTGCGATTGCTACTTTGACTTTTGGCAAAAGAACCTTGTTACTTGCAATGGAGCCTTCTCTACCAAAACAGTGGAATATGTTTGACACAATCTTTATTTAGTGCTTTAAAAAAAGAAAATAATTATTTTCAATTTGTTTTATCTAGAAATTAAGTATTCTTAAATTTAAGCTTTAAAATTGAAGTTTGCCAGAAGCCGTTTAAATGTACATGCCTCATAGAAGTGAGTCACACTAACCAAGCTTGCTTTGGAATGCACTCTTCATATTCATTTCAAATCAATTCGCACATTTTAAGTGTCATTAGCCTTCTTGAGACACAATGGAAGGGCGAGATTTGGTTTGATTAAATTTGTATACAAAAAGGTTTGACCCGAACCAAATAGCTCCCTCAAACTGTGTCCACCGTATCTCATGAAGGCTGTCTTCACTATCTTCCTGCCTATTTTCTGGCACAATATCGTTGCTGTAAAAGTTGCTGTTCAGTAAACTTGTAATACAACATGCACAATTCAAACCTCACACAGTTTATCTTAAGAAGAATTGTCTTTTATGGACTAGCCAGTTGTTTGACTTGTAATTAATTGGTCCAACTTTAAGAAATGTGTAAAATTTAACTTGAAAACTTACGATGAGTTACCATATTCACCAAGCTGTATGATGTGAGTATGAATTTAGCAAAACGGTTGTAGAAGCATGTCAACAGAGATGAATATAAGGGTCATGTGTGAGAATCCTTTGACGTTGAAGTTTTTATGTTGTTTGTTACATTGTGATGTTTATTTCACAAAAATTGTACCATCATCATCGACATCCCAGTCATCACCACCGTCACTGTCACCATCATATCATCGCCTACCACCACCACCACCACCAACATCCCCCATCAACATCCCCCATCACCACCATCGTCTACATCTTTGTTGATTTGTTTTTCAAATTGTATTTTTCATACAAGATGATATGGGTCCGTAACTGACTATTTCCGTTGTTTGTCAGTTTGACAATATAGTTTGTGGGAATAGTTGACCTTTTGTTTACAGGTAGGCCTATTTTTGGTCATAAAAGGGGAAATATGTTGAAGAGACGGGATATTTTTTCAGATCCTTGGTAGCAATACAATAGCTACATTGTAAGCTTTCATGCCTCATCAATTGCGGGCAATCAGTTGCAAGTACTGGTTCAATAGAAGTTAGAACCGGATTGTCTCCTATCTTATTTTTGGATAATTGATGTTTTCCAAACAGTTGTAATGTGTCCATTTTGTATGAGTGGGTTCCTTCGTTGTGTTTATGTGATTTGTTCCTCTAATAAAGAGAGCAGATCATTAAGTGTTTCATCTGGTTTTTCAAAAAAAGCCAGATGTGACTGGCTCTGGCAAAACCCTAAACTTGGACCCAATTTTCAAAAGTGACCTCCCAAATTTATTGTGAAACAATGTTACCAACAACGTTTCAGGATTTTCTTTTTCCATCAAAATGTAGAGAAAATGCTCTATATGGTAACATGGAAATCTCAAACTGACCCCTGGGGTCCCTGGGAGTGAGTTAGTTTCTCCCGAATGTTTTGAGCCTTTCTGAATGCAACAAATGGTTGTTTTGGAAATATTTCTGAGAGTATGTTGGTTTTGTTGTATCAGTGGCCAATGTTTGTTTCCTGCTTGTTTCACATCTTTTGTGGTTTACGAACGGATTATAAGTCGTTGTTTTATTTATCTTTTGGTAATTTGTGAATCAGTTTGGCTAGTTAGCCAGTGACACTTTATGTGTTAGTTGTTTATCTCAGCTGAAAAATTTTTGTGAGAAATTTTGACGTATTTCTGTGAAATCTTCCTCATTGTTGGTGTTTCTAGCATATCGCAGAGTTTCTCAGTAGATAAATGCTTTGAACACATGGGGTGGGTGTGATGGGGTTCTGTGTAGATACTGGTACATGTATGTTTCCGTAGGTTTGGTGTACACTTTTGTGTCTAGTATGCCACCATGTTTGGATATGATCAGCCTGTTGTACTATTTTATTTTCGAGATCGTATAATGTTATGTCACAAATTTCCGGACTGGCTGTTAAGCTAATTGCACAACCGATTTTATTTCCAAATTGGAAACAATTTCTGTTGAGTATTACTTCCAGAAATTTGCGGATGTATTTGTTGATAAACTATGGATAGTTGGTTTGGTCGATGGCATTGCATACACAGTTTATTGCCTCAGTTTATTGCGGATATTTGTGTACATTTTAACAACATCAATACTTGTGATATTAAGACACATTTTGTGGAAATGTTATTCCTTCGAGTTTCCTCAGTATATCTGCTGTTTTGCGGACATATGCGGTTACTACAGGGAGTAGAAAATGATCTTCCAACAAAGGGTGTGCCTGTTGGTGGGGTTTTGTGAATTCTCGGTAGAAAGTACTGTTGGAATGTGACATGCCTGTGACCTCGGATCGAGATATGCCTGAGTGTGTTGTTTCGCATTTTGGTTTGGACATTATGAATTAAAAGGATGGTTTCTTGTGTAATATCTTGATCGAACTCGGTGTATTGCTCTGATTCAAGATGTTTGTAATAATCCAACCTGTAGGTAGTCGGAGCGGTTCATAATAATAATAATAATAATAATAATGTGTGGATTTATATAGCGCACGTATCCACCAACTAAGTGGTGCTCAAGGCGCATTATATTATTATCCCTGCTCATAAGGCTCATAAGGCTCATAAATCATTCCTGAAACCATCTCAGCTCCCTGGGGAGTATACAGCTCAATTGCTGCCATTTCTAGCGCATATAGAGCAAACCAACTCTGCCTTCACAGGTACCCATTTAACCCCTGGGTGGAGAGAAGCCATTATGATTAAGTGTCTTGCTCAAGGACACAAGTGTCACGGCCGTGATTCGAACCCACATTATGTTGCTAACACCAGAACTTGAATCCGGTAAGCTAGACCGCTCGGCCACGACACCTCATATAATGCAGTGCCTCTCCCTTTATCGTATGATTTGATCACGATTTCAGGGTTGTTCCTCAGATATTTGAGGGCTGATAGTTCAGGGTTTTTCATGTTCTTTTTCCGAGTTCTCAGACGAATGTGAGCAAGTTAATTTTTTGTGGCTTCCAAATAGTTTCAAGTATTGCACTCTGTGTAGTTTTTGGATTCCAAGTGGATGGTGGTTTGAACAGATGAGTTTTGGAAGGTTTGTTATGTATCAGGAATTCAATTCTTATTCGTCAATTTCACTCAAAAGAGTTGAACGGGTTGGTTTAGCAGGAGTTGGAACAAAGTTTAAACCTTTACCCAGAGCATTTTTTTTTTCAATTTGAGATAGTTTTGCTTTGGAAAGGTTTGTGATGAATTGTTCACTTTGTTCTACTAGTGTAGTCAGTAGACTATTTGTTCTACTAGTGTAGTCAGTAGACTATTTGTTCTAGTAGTCAGTAGACTATTTTTGTATTCTTTGGTTTTAGTCGAGCGTTCAAGTGAAAATTGTTTCATTTTCTGTTTTGATTGTGAACGTTTTGCTCTTTTCGTAAATTTCCGTTATGCCATAGTTGGTAGATAATTTAGTTATAAATAACATATACTTATATATTTGTATTATATTATTAATAAGATAGTTGGGTTGTCAAGTGGCACTTGTGTAAGTGGTCATGATTTGTGTTCCTTTTATATATGTATTTATATGTATATATTTCATAACAAAACAACATGCTTAAAGGTACAGTCTTACCTTGGTTATTTGGTTAATCCTTGTTACAAATATAAAAAATCCACTATACATGTATGCTAATCTGTCAATGGTTTTAAATGTAATATTCATTTACAATTATTTTAACTCATGATCAGTGCTTGACTGAAACGATACAAAAAGTATCTCTAATATGCCTTAAATGGTGACAAATTTGAATTTTCAAATGCCTGCAACACCTTTAATATCATATGAAAGAATTTCATAGTGTTACCAGAGTTAATAAATGTAGAAAAATGAAGCTCCATATCAGTTTCGTAATATTTTGACCTTTTCCATGCATACAGTATGCACATAATATGCTAAATATGGCGGCCATTTTAAAATTCAATATGGCCGCCATAGGGGGCATAGGAAAAAATGGCATCAAACAGCTTTGTATTTGTTGACATATTTATAGGAGATCCTGAGAGTTTCAAAGATTTTTTTCAAATGCCTAATACTTGCTGGAGAGACGTAATAGAGTGCAGGGGTCTCAATTTTAGTACTTTGAATCAATGTTTTTTTTTTTTTATTTTTTTTTTTATGCCTAAAACTTGCTGGGTTAACATTTTGTTAACTTCCTCTGCAGAGTCTAAACTTGATTCATTTACCCTTATGTGTGATTCTTATTCAGATGGTGAGAGTTAATCTACAGCCACCATCAGCTACGGACCATTCTACCCCCAGCAGCAATTACTCAAGTCATGCTCATAGCAAACACACAGAAGGTAGGTAATATTGAGAAATGCTTGAGTACAGTGTAGAGTAGCTGTTTTAAAGGGAAGGTACAGCATTGGTAAATATCAGGTTATCAAATTAACCCTCCTACTATAGCTGAACTTTAGTGGCAAGTAGCTATAGTGATGAAAACCATTCAACTGACTGTGTTGACTGTGCACACTGGGGCATCTTTGATTGGTTTTCACTGTCATTTTTACCACCCTGATAAGGGTGATAAGGTTATATTACCGTTGCTGCTGCATAAATGAGACAGTAATTTTCAGTCAAAGTATTCATCTTAAACTAGAACACCTATTCCATGCCCTGTTGAAAGTCTGTTCTGATCGTGACGATGCTGTCCTTTTAAGGTATGAATCCAAATCTGTTGAGATAAAAACTCATTTGGAATTTCTTTTTGCTTTGATCCACAGGAGAAAGTTCGACTCAAATGCAAGATTCAGTATACAATCAACGATCAAGCGATTACTGATGTTGGCGAGGTAGATAAATTCACTGTTTAACAGTTATCCTATATCTGTGTTAAATCTGTTAATATATATAGAAATATCACTCCTATAACACGCTGCACATATACTATTATTGTATAATTTGCATTAAAATAGAATAAAATGCTCTGTCAAATATGCTAGATTTATACTTCTGACTCAAAGTTGAAGGTGAATTTGTTTTATTCCTTAAAGTTATGACTTGAAAACATACGAACATTTGTGGTTATATGCAGGGTACAGCATTGGAAATGTTGGCAAAACTGCTTCTCCATAATTATTTGCTTAATTTCTTTGAAACAAGATATACAATAACCAATCAATAATGAGTTTCAGCTCAATGTAGAATCTGCGTCATGTAAAGTGTGAAAAAGCATTCACAACTTTGACAGAATACACTTGGAGCAGAAAAGTTTCAATATGCAAATTTATGTAATTTTGCATACATTTTCCTCTGTAATGAGAATAATTTGTCAGGTTGATTGTCACCTTTACCAACTTCACATCGAGTTAGCTTTCAGATAATTAAGTGGTTATCTTCTAACCAGGTAATTACTAGTGTAATATGTAAGTAAGACTTGTAAATGTAAGTAAGACTTGTAACTTTGCATGGTGAAAAAGGATAAGTAAAGGCTGTTTACGGTCAGTATTTTCTGATCGTCTTCAGGAGAATCAGAGCATACTGATCGAAACATTGAGTTGTAACCAGTCGGTTCTTTTCAGAACTATTTACTACTCAAAAGAGAATGTCTACATAGTGTCACCGCAAACACTCTTTACTTATTATTTAAATGATCATGTGGTCTCAATTAGCCAACCAAAATCCCAGTTAACCAGTCAGATTTATTGAGTAGCTTGCATGTGCGTAAAATACCTGCATTAAGCCCTATAAGCTTATTAAGCATACTTCTCTCTGGCTTTGTCAGACATTTTTCATTGGGGAGTCGGGTCAAAAACTAATTGGGCTACTTGTTTTCAAGGAAAATTGTGAATTTTCTTACACAAAAGGTTATTTGTTTTGAATTAATAACAGTTGTGAAATACATGTATGGTTTATTTCCAAACTTTCCGAATAATACCAAAATTTGGCGAATGTGGAATGGGAAAGGCAACACATGTGACAACATGTGAATACGCCCCTATTCTGGAAGTTTTCAAGTGATTTTAGTCATGATGGGTGTTGTTAAACATACTCGCCCCATGAAACCTCTCGTGGCAGCAGATACAAGAAAACTGAAAATACAAGAAAATACATTTACTTGCCATAAAAAAAGGATACCTACCAAACTCCATGCATAGTATGTGATATTTTTATCGTTAACTTGTTTAAAAATTATGCTTAGCAATAAGATTGCTGAGCAAAATTTACCTGTAATTTTCTTTTGATAATTTGTTTATTCAGCTTTAACCCTAACCCTGCCAGACGCAGCAGAGTGCATCAGCTGGAAAAGTCTGATGCACTTTGATGGATTCAGCTGTCAACACCAGTGCATAAGCAGCCAAGCCTGTTTCTATTGAGAGCTGGTCCCATTAAACAATGCCAGAGTTGTATTCTGCTGCGTTTGGTGACCACAGACTCTGAGGCAGTTCGGCCTTGAGATTTGTTAACAGATGGATCTTGTTGCACTTGGCAGCCAAGTCACTTTGATAAACGATGCACTCTGTTGCGTCTGGCAGGGTTTCTAGCCAAAATACCATGGAGGGTTAGGGTTAATCCCTGATATATGTTACTTAAAACTTAGTAAGCCTACATTTAAATAAAATAGTTTCCTTAGATTTTAACAACTTATTTTTTAACTCCCTTGTTTGACGAGGACTTCTAATAAGGGTAACTCAGCCCAATTAGAAGGTATAAGTATGGGGAAGTTAAGTAAGACTAATTGCGGTGACACCATGTGAAATTCTCTATTGAGTAGTAATTAGTTCTGGAAAGAACTGGAGGTTATATCTCGACGTTTCGATCAGTATGCTCTGATCGTCCTCAGGAGAACGGGGAAGTTAATTTATATGGAGTTAATTAATACCAAAACATTATAAAATCAATTAAATGTAAAATTTATAATGTTTGTATTAGCTTGATCATATTGAAACTCTAAAACTGTACTATTAATGAACAGCAGCTTATGATGGAGGGGGCATTTGTTTTTGATGATTTTTGTAATATATTCAGTATGCTATAACAACATAATAATAAACATATGGTGAAATCAAATATGATTTTAGCTCCTATTTTTGTTTTGGCATTTGAACTATGAATCACTTCATCACATCACCACTGTTGTGAACAATTTTTGTGACCCCTTGTTCGTAAAAACAGCACCCCCTGGCAATTATTAAAAAAGAGGCTAATTTCAGATGGAATGGTCAAAATGTTTGGTTTGCTGAATCAAAGTATCCAAATTAATTGTTTGAGAGTGGGGTGCTAGGGGTGATGATGCCATTATGATTATGATACAGAATGTTTTCTTGTTGGTAGCCACTGCACAGAGAGCCTAGTCTAGTACCCAAACAGACATTGTTATACTCACTGTGGAGCAGGTCAAGCACCAGCCTATGTTTGACATGAGCCTCACTATGACCCTCATAGAATTGTGTATACAGAACCAAGATGGCCGACATTTGATAAAGTATTTTTGGTCATTTTGTTGAAACCTGAAACTCTTTCATCACCCTGTTCTCTAAAAACCTATGAATGACTCATGCATTACCCATATCCAAGACTGTACATACTTTGATTTGCAGAGTGAAGTTTTTCTTTGTTTCTTTTACTGCATTAACCCTCCTATAGGTTTAACACTCAAAGACACTCAAAATTTGTATGTCTCTCTTAACCCATTGACTTTGTGCAGTGCACTCAAGGAGGTCAAAACCAAACCAAGTACAGTGTACATACACAGCTCTGTGTGACTCTGTGGTTTGACCTATTGGCAATGCAATCAAAAATACTCAAGTGAGTGTCTGTGGGTGCCGTGCTGACTGGGCCAAGGGTTAAACTATTAAGAATTACTTAATTTCTCTTTTCTACGAAGCAGTGTTAGTTATTTTGGAGACAACTTTAACATTTATTTTACAGTTTAAAATTAACCATATCTTAATCAAGATCATTCTCAAATGGTATAACATTATCAAAATCATAACTGTAATAAAAATGTAAGCAATTCATGTGCAATCACAGTTATCTTTTGACATCTTTTCTGAATGTTTATTTCAGTTTCTTAATTACCTTAGAAAGGAAATGCGTGTACAATAAACTGTCAAAACAGAACCTTCATAAAATTGCACATTAACCTTTAACCACCCTGAATCCATCAAAAATCCATCCCCTGTATTGGAAGATTTTGGCGGATTCAGGATACCTCCACATTGAGCATGTGGCGGATTTTGATGGATTCAGGATTTCAATAGTTTTAACTGCTTGGTCATGTTGGTTGATGGATTATAGTTACATGTACTGTATATGTTAGATTTTGATGGATTCTATGCAGCAACATACTATACAAATTTTCATGTGAGCATGGTATCCTGAATCCGCCAAAATCCACCAAAATTTAGTGGTGGATTTTGGAGGATTCAGGATATGTCCAATATCTACACTGGCGGATTCTGATGGATTCAGGACACCAGCATTTTGTGTGTGACAAAATTGGTGGATTTTGGTGGATTCAGGATACTTTCTAGTAAAAATACCCATGAACGACACAATATTCTGTAACTCCCAACATGTTTATTTATTCCTTGTTTCATTTAAACGAAATGTACAACATTGGTATTTGGAAATATATGTGTTTATCTAACCCTCTGGGTTTCAAGAAATCATACAACTAACTTGTGAAACTTTCGTCCCACCAGGTCCCCATGTTTTCAGAAAAAAAGAAGAAAAAAAAAAAACACGTCAATTGTGTTTTTCTCTAAGATAAATACACTTCAGACAATACTTTCTCAGGGTGCTTGATGCCAGAACCATACTCACATCAAGTAAATCTTTTAAATAATTCATCCATTTTAAAATTTGATAATTACCAATGTTGTACCTTCCCTTTAAACCCCCTGAAGACTACATATTTGTAAAAAAAAATATAATTGTGTACATCTATTAAGATCAAGTACAATGGTAATAAACCAACTTGTGAAATATTCAGTTATGTGGGTTGAAATATTAAGAAGATGCTTCAAGCAGGTGTTGATAATCGACCCATTTCCATGTTAGAAAGGTAATGTCATAATTGAACTAAATAATACACATCTTATTATCTGAACTGGTAAAATATTGTAAGCATTTTATTTGACCCCTTAGGTCTTGCATTCACAAAAGCCTCACTGGGGTAAAACAAAATGTCTTTCATTTTAATTTAAAAAAATTTCTGTCGCCTTTGCAATGGACAAAATCATCTCAGTATTGGCCAAAAATTATGTCAATCACACTAGCGCTGTCGTATAAGTAAAAGTAAGCTGTCGTAAAAGTAAACATAAGATTGGCCATCTCTAATTATAGCCCCATCTTTCTGGCCTATATGACAATTGTAACTATGTCGGTCAGGTGCTTGGCTTTTATACAGATGGCATGACCGAGATTTCCAGCAAGGATAAGGGTGGGCGGGACTATGGCCAAACCTTGATAAGTGTATTCCATTGAATGGTATTTGATACAAATTCACATCAAGTCAGTTTGGAAAGAATGTCGAACCCAACCGCCACTTGTGCAGTGTCTAAGCATACGACAAAATGGTCTACATCTCACTGGATGTGCATACATTCATTGTTCAAAATCTCTCTTGGTTCTAAAGAATTTTGGAGAATTACTAACGAGGTTTTAAACCGTGGAAAGTCTCCAATTCCAACTCTTGACAATAGACCAGAAATTCTAACATCTTCCTCCGACAAAGCTTCTCTGCTCGCCAAGTTATTTATTATTATTATTGTTGTTGTTGTTGTTGTTGTTGTTATTAAAGCGTAGTGGCATAATACATAATCAAGAAGGTGTCGCTGGGTTTCGGGGCAGGGAACCTGGGATGGACTCAATCACAATTTTATGTAATTAAAATTAACTAATTTAAATGATTAATTTAAATCAATTTGGCCCTTATTAATTATCTGCTAATTTATGTAATTGATATATTTTTTAATTACTGTTTCAGAGTAAACCTGTTCAGAAGAATCTATCCTATACGTTCGGGTTCAAATCCTTCTAAAACTTAATTTTTTGACCAATGTTTATTGCTGCAATTAATCTAAAAGCATTCCTGCTAATTAACAGATGAAGCAACAGTCTAATGGGTAAGCACCCAGACATAGGTACAGTCGACCCTGGTGCAAATCCCAGCAGTGAAATGACAATTTCTTTTTCCATTTTAATTGGTTACGCAATTATGATTTATTTTAAGTAATTTAAAATTCAACTCCAAACATCAAAAGGATTGGTGGCGCAATCCAGAGTTCCTGGGGTTTCGGTGCTGGAGATCTGGGTTCGAAACCCAGATGAACCAACGGTCTAATGTTAAGGCCACAAAGTTTGGTACAAGCGAATCCCAGCACTGGTCTGCCGTATTTCTTTTCCATTTTAAGTGGTTTTTCTGTCACGGTTTAGAATTAAATTCAATTCTAAATCGAATTAAATTCAGACCTAAATATCAAAAGGATTGGAGGAGCAATCAATTAGTATTGAGTTTCGATGCGAGCGACCCGAGTTCGAATCCTACTTGTCCCAATGTTATATTTTTAATTAATTACGCAATCACGTTTTATTTATAAGTAGTATTAAATTCATACACATATACCAAGAGGAATCGTGGCGCAATCCAGTGGTGCTGGGTTTCGGTGCAAGAGACCTGGGTTCGAAACCCAGTGGCGTCAGTGTTTTCGTTTTGAATGATTACGCAATCACGTTTTATTTATAAGTAGTATTAAATTCGCCATTTACCAAGAGGATTGGTAGCGCAATCTGTGACCGCTGTGCTGCGGTCCAGCCGAACCGGGTTCAAAACACTTTAGCGCCATTGCTTTAGTTTTAAATAATTACGCAATCACGTTTTATTTATAAGTAGTATTGAATTCAACTGCACATACCAAGAGGATTGGTGGCGCAATCTGTTGGCACTGTGTTGCGGTCCAGGCAAACCGGGTTCGAAAAAGCACCGGGTTCGAAACACTTTGGCGCCATTACTTTAGTTTTAAATAATTACGCAATCACGTTGTATTTATAAGTGGTATTACATTCAACTACACGAAACAAGAGGAATCTTGGCGCAATCCAGTGGTACTGGGTTTCGGTACAGGAGAACTGGGTTCGAAACCAAGTGGCGACAATGTTTTCGTTTTGAATGATTACGCAATCAAGATTTATTTAAGTAGTTTTAAATTCAACTCCAAATACCAACAGGATAAATGGCGCAAGCCGTTAGTCCACTGGTCTGTCAATTGCGGCAGTTCCAGGCTGGTACGTCCGGGTTCGAATCCTGCTCCTGAAACACAGAGACATGGCAGCTGCTGGCTGCGGCAATGGCTTGGGGACCGCCATGTCTCTCCCCTGAAGGTTAGAGCGTGGAGGAAATGTACGGACGGGGGAGAAAAGGAGGGACCGGGAGGGTAGCGACCTCCCAGAAGGGTGCTAAGGTGATCACCATGCCGGGGTGTCCCGGACTTTGAGTCATCCTAATACCTGGTCGACACTCTGACTAACTCTCCGCACTTTTTTACAATATATATATATATATATATATATATATATATATATATATATATATATATATATATATATATATATATATATATATATATATAGAACACATTTGTGGTAATTTGAGTCGCCTATCTTTCCAACTTTTTAAGAAAATCAATATTTTATGAAAAAATATGGATAAATTTAGGAAATTTTTATACTAGTCCAAATAGGCTGTAACTCGCTGGCTGTATTCTGCAGACACAGTGGTTCATTCTGTGTAAATTTGAAGCGAATCGGAGACAATTTTTTTTCGAGGTGAAAAAAAACGACAATGCTTACTAACCCTTTGTCGTTTTTTTTCCAAATTTGGCCTAAAAATGACATTTTTTCAAAATGATTAATACTTGCTGGAGAGACGTAACAGAGTGCCTAGAACACATTTGTGGTAATTTGAGACGCCTATCTTTCCAACTTTTTAAGAAAATCAATATTTTATGAACAAATAATTATAGGTAAAATTTCAAAGTTTTAAACTTGTCCAAACAGGCTGTAACTTGGTGGCTGTATTCTGCAGACACATTGGTTCATTCTGTGTAATTTTGAAGCAAATCGGAAACAATTTTAATTCGAGGTGAAAAAAACGACAATGCTTACTAACCCTTTGTCGTTTTTTCCAAATTTGGCCTAAAAATTACATTTTTTCAAAATGATTAATACTTGCTGGAGAGACGTACAGAGTGCCTAGAACACATTTGTGGTAATTTGAGACGCCTATCTTTCCAACTTTTGAAGAAAATCAATATTTTATGAACAAATATAGGTAAAATTTCAAAATTTTAAACTTGTCCAAACAGGCTGTAACTTGGTGGCTGTATTCTGCAGACACATTGGTTCATTCTGTGTAATTTTGAAGCAAATCGGAGACAATTTTAAATTGAGGGAAAAAAACGACAATGCTTACCCTTGTCGTTTTTTTTTTCCAAATTTGGCTAAAAATGACATTTTTTCAAAATGATTAATACTTGCTGGAGAGACGTAACAGAGTGCCTAGAACACATTTGTGGTAATTTGAGTCGCCTATCTTTCCAACTTTTTAAGAAAATCAATATTTTATGAACAAATATAGGTAACATTTCAAAATTTTAAACTTGTCCAAACAGGCTGTAACTTGGTGGCTGTATTCTGCAGACACATTGGTTCATTCTGTGTAATTTTGAAGCAAATCGGAGACAATTTTAATTCGAGGTGAAAAAAACGACAATGCTTACCCCTTGTCGTTTTTCCAAATTTGGCCTAAAAATGAAATTTTTTCAAAATGATTAATACTTGCTGGAGAGACGTAACAGAGTGCCTAGAACACATTTGTGGTAATTTGAGTCGCCTATCTTTCCAACTTTTTAAGAAAATCAATATTTTATGAACAAATATAGGTAAAATTTCAAAATTTTAAACTTGTCCAAACAGGCTGTAACTTGGTGGCTGTATTCTGCAGACACATTGGTTCATTCTGTGTAATTTTGAAGCAAATCGGAGACAATTTTTTTTTCGAGGTGAAAAAAAACGACAATGCTTACCCTTTGTCGTTTTTTCCAAATTTGGCCTAAAAATGACATTTTTTCAAAATGATTAATACTTGCTGGAGAGACGTAACAGAGTGCCTAGAACACATTTGTGGTAATTTGAGACGCCTATCTTTCCAACTTTTGAAGAAAATCAATATTTTATGAACAAATATAGGTAAAATTTCAAAATTTTAAACTTGTCCAAACAGGCTGTAACTTGGTGGCTGTATTCTGCAGACACATTGGTTCATTCTGTGTAATTTTGAAGCAAATCGGAGACAAAAAATTGAGATCTGCACTCTCTCTCAAAAATATAATAACATAAATTATTGTATATATATAGTAAAAAAGTGCGGAGAGTTAGTCAGAGTGTCGACCAGGTATTAGGATGACTCAAAGTCCGGGACACCCCGGCATGGTGATCACCTTAGCACCCTTCTGGGAGGTCGCTACCCTCCCGGTCCCTCCTTTTCTCCCCCGTCCGTACATTTCCTCCACGCTCTAACCTTCAGGGGAGAGACATGGCGGTCCCCAAGCCATTGCCGCAGCCAGCAGCTGCCATGTCTCTGTGTTTCAGGAGCAGGATTCGAACCCGGACGTACCAGCCTGGAACTGCCGCAATTGACAGACCAGTGGACTAACGGCTTGCGCCATTTATCCTGTTGGTATTTGGAGTTGAATTTAAAACTACTTAAATAAATCTTGATTGCGTAATCATTCAAAACTAAAACATTGTGGCCACTGGGTTTCGAACCCAGGTCTCCTGCACCGAAACCCAGTACCACTGGATTGCGCCAAGATTCCTCTTGGTATGTGCAGTTCAATTCAATACTACTTATAAATAAAACGTGATTGCGTAATTATTTAAAAACTAAAGCAATGGCGCCAAAGTGTTTCGAACCCGGTTCGCCTGGACCGTAGCACAGCGGACACAGATTGAGCTACAAATCCTCTTAGTAAATGACTAATTTAATACTACTGATAAAAAAAACTTGATTGCGTAATCATTCAAAACGAAAACATTGTTGGCACTTTGGTTTCGAACCCAGTTGTCCTGTACCGAAACCCAGTAACACTGGATTGCGCTATGATTGCTCTTGTTACGTGAAGTTGAATTCAATACTACTTATAATAAAACGTGATTGCGTAATTATTTAATACTAAAATAATGGCGCCAAAGTGTTTCGAACCCGGTGCTTTTTCGAACCCGGTTCGCCTGAACCGCAACACAGTGCCAACAGATTGCGCCACTAATCCTCTGTTTAAATGGCGTTGAATTTAATACTACTTATAAATAAAACGTGATTGCGTAATCATTCAAAACGAAACACTGTGGCCATTGGGTTTCGAACCCAGGTCTCTTGCACCGAAACCCAGTACCACTGAATTGCGCCACGATTCCTCTTGGTATATGTGTATGAATTTAATACTACTTATAAATAAAACGTGATTGCGTAATTAATTAAAAATATAACATTGGGACAAGTAGGATTCGAACTCGGGTCGCTTGCATTGAAACTCAATACTAATGGATTGCTCCACCAATCCTTTTGATATTTAGGTTTGAATTTAATTCGATTTAGAGTTGAATTTAATTCTAAACCGTGACAGCAAAACCACTTAAAATGGAAAAAATGCGGCAGACCAGTGCTGGGATTCGCTTGTCCCAAACTTTGGCGCCTTAACATTAGACCGTTGGTTATCTGCCATGGAATGTGAATGATTGGAGATTTATTGCTAGCAACAAGCATTGGTCAAAATAAAACACAAGAACTTTCTAATAGGGGTTCGAACTGCCAGACGTACCAGCCTAGAAATGTACTGACTGAACTTTCCAGTGTACTACCGGCTTGCACCAACTATCCTGTTTGTATCTGGAGTTGAATTTAAAACTACTTAAATAAATCTTGATTGCGTAATCATTCAAAACTAAAACATTGTTGCCACTGTGTTTCGATCCCAGGTCTCCTGCACCGAAACCCAGTACCACTGGATTGCGCCAAGATTCCTCTTGGTACATGTAATTGAATTTAATACTAGTATAAATAAAACAGGATTGCGTAATTATTTAAAATGAAAGAAATGGCGCCACTGGGTTTCGAACCCGGTTCTTTTTTTAACCCGGTTCGCCTGGACCGCAGTAGATTGCGCCACCAGTAGATTGCGCCACGCAGTAGATTGCGCCACGCAGTAGATTGCGCCACCAATCCTCTGGGTAAATGATGATGAAGTTAATACTACTTATAAATAAAATGTGATTGCTTAATTTTTTTTTTTTTAATATATCAAACCAGTGTACTAACGGCTTGCGCCACCTATGTTGTTGGAATCTGGTGTTGTATTTTAAATTACTTAAATAAATCGTGATTGTGTAACCATTGAAAATTAAAAAGAAAAGCGTCATGACACTGTTGGAACCAGAGTCAGCTGTACCAAGGTCTTGCGCCTTAACCATTAAACTGTTGCTTCATCTTATATTTAATAGGAATGATTGGAGATTCAATGAAGACAACAACCATTGGTCAAACAAATAAAAATAAAAAAAGGTCACGAGCAGGATTCCATAAAAGTGGAACTGTTTGCGATTGATCAAACCAGTGCACTAGTGACTTACGCGACCGATTCGTGTTGCGTTCAATTTAATATATTGAAATTTATGAATGGTAATTACGCAAAAGAGAAAACGGAGGTCCACAAAAGACAACTGCGGGATTCGAACTGATGCTCTTTCACCCTGCAGCTGAAACCCAACATGCTATCAATTGGGCCGCCGAATCACTCTCACATGTGCAACGTTATGTAATGAAATCGCGTAAATAATGATCATGGGTAAAACTTTATTAACTAATGCGTAATTAACTTAAATGTATTCTGCTCCAGGCAACATTTGATTTAGATAGATTGTGCATAAGGGCCTTCTTCGATTATAAATATGATAATTGTTTTGAGAACAAATAACTACACAACTATCCTCGAGCCTCAATTTTTTGTAAAATAGTAAAACGATTTTACCATTGTTACTGCTATCTCTTGTCTGTGTTTTTTAAAAAGAATAATATGTCAAACATATTCAATAATTATCTGATTTGTTTCAAAATAAATCATACCACAGTATTCATTGGACATCGCTATAATATGGGACGGTTCCGGTGAAGTTTTCCGTGAATTTCCAACCAGCGTGATTGTGACACAGGCCGTGCCGTCAAACACAGCAGAGTGTCCCACTAGTGGACGGCACTCTCAGGATATCTCCCGTATAATAGGCCTACCTTTCGAACTACAATATCTGAAGTAGATTTTAGCTTTGGTCGGGAGGTTGAGTAGTGGACCTTTGGGGTTTAAATGGGGTTGTTAATGGGGTGATGAAGGCTTCAGGTGGGGCGGTGGCGGTGTTTGGCATGTTTTATATGAGCAGAATGTTGTTTCTTTTTCGTGCATTTTTAACAGGGATGGGAAAACCAATTCATCTATTTCCATTCAGCTTAATTGTCGATCGGGGGAGGGGTAGGGATTCAGGATAACAAGCAACTCATATTCGTCTCGTGAAAGGGTCAAGCCCTTTTTGGTTATACACCTGATTGTATCCACCAGAAACCGTAAGACAATGGAGGAAGTTGGGAACGGGGACAGGAGGATTCATCGCTAGAGTCACCAGCGCTGGGAGTTCCAATTATCAAATTTGCTTTGAATACATTCGGTTGATGTGGACTTCGACATGACAGAGTAAATTCTTCATTCCGGTTATGTCAGTTATTCTTCCCATTCTAAAATTATTATAATGAATGTATATACATCTGTACTTCACGATCAAGAAGTCAAGAAATATGTACAGAAACCAACGTATAAATTTTGCAGATAATTTCATTGTGTTTTAACGAGAAAATAGTGAAAACGCATTAAGATTTTTCTTTAAAAAGTCCCCATATGCAACTTCGTGTACAATCTTTGAAAATTTAATGAATTATTCTTCAAACTATGAAGCATCCAAATCAACTTGATGCCATTTTTTTCTACCACCGGAATGATGTTTTTTTCGAGGTATTTTTCGAACTAAAACGCAGACGACGAAACGAATATTAACGAAAAGCCTACACATTTCCCAATTGACGCACCACGCATTTTCGGAATCCTTCCTGTTACCACTGTGCAATAGGATTCTCAATTGGTGTTAATTTCGCAGCCGGGACACTGCCATGTGTCACTTCGCGCTATATCCGAAAATCACACACAGTCACTTCGTGCTGTATCCGAAAACCACACAGTGCGGTGCCGTGCACATAAGCCTTGTCATCATCACCATCATCACCCGTCCATCCCACCACCCACAAAATCATCAACATCATTAGGCCTATACCCATCTCCTTAATGATGTATAAATGATATATTTTGAAATGATTTGTTCCAATGATCATTCTCCTTTATGTAATATCATGAATTGTGTTAAGTAAACTACTACAATTGTTGTTTATTGTGTTGTTTCACAAAAGGAAATGTTTTAACTCAAACGTATTACAATAAAAATGTAGTTGAAATAAAATCCACAACTGGAGATACATCGTTTTGCCATAAATATGTAACGGAATTAAAATCATTAACTGAAGATACATCGTTTTACCATAACAATGTAGTGGTATAAAAACCTATAACTCAAGATACCTCGTTTTGCCATAAATACCGTATAATGGAAATGAAATGTAACTTGAGATACACTGTTTTGCCATAAAAGTATTAGAAATATGATTTGGTTAAATATTCAGCAAAAGAATGTAAGTGCATGAAATTTATCATATTACAAAAACGATCCAAGGATTTGTGCCCAAAATTTGCAGGAATGTAGACTAAAATGATCTCCATGTTCATGCTTTATTCCAATTCCAACAGAGTCAAGTGTCCAAAAAGGCACGTGTTCAAACTTTAAACTCAATTTTCTCAAAATGTCATTTTTCGAGTTAGGCTGTTTTGCCATATAAGGGCCGAGGGGCTATCAAGCACTGATCATGAGTTAAAATAATTGTAAATGAATATTACATTTAAAACCATTGACAGATTAGCATACATGTATAGTGGATTTTTTATATTTGTAACAAGGATTAACCAAATAACCAAGGTAAGACTGTACCTTTAAGCATGTTGTTTTGTTATGAAATATATACATATAAATACATATATAAAAAGGAACACAAATCATGACCACTTACACAAGTGCCACTTGACAACCCAACTATCTTATTAATAATATAATACAAATATATAAGTATATGTTATTTATAACTAAATTATCTACCAACTATGGCATAACGGAAATTTACGAAAAGAGCAAAACGTTCACAATCAAAACAGAAAATGAAACAATTTTCACTTGAACGCTCGACTAAAACCAAAGAATACAAAAATAGTCTACTGACTACTAGAACAAATAGTCTACTGACTACACTAGTAGAACAAATAGTCTACTGACTACACTAGTAGAACAAAGTGAACAATTCATCACAAACCTTTCCAAAGCAAAACTATCTCAAATTGAAAAATAAAATGCTCTGGGTAAAGGTTTAAACTTTGTTCCAACTCCTGCTAAACCAACCCGTTCAACTCTTTTGAGTGAAATTGACGAATAAGAATTGAATTCCTGATACATAACAAACCTTCCAAAACTCATCTGTTCAAACCACCATCCACTTGGAATCCAAAAACTACACAGAGTGCAATACTTGAAACTATTTGGAAGCCACAAAAAATAAACTTGCTCACATTCGTCTGAACATGAAAAACCCTGAACTATCAGCCCTCAAATATCTGAGGAACAACCCTGAAATCGTGATCAAATCATACGATAAAGGGAGAGGCACTGCATTATGAACCGCTCCGACTACCTACAGGTTGGATTATTACAAACATCTTGAATCAGAGCAATACACCGAGTTCGATCAAGATATTACACAAGAAACCATCCTTTTAATTCATAATGTCCAAACCAAAATGCGAAACAACACACTCTCGACAAACACACTCAGGCATATCTCGATCCGAGGTCACAGGCATGTCACATTCCAACAGTACTTTCTACCGAGAATTCACAAAACCCCACCAACAGGCACACCCTTTGTTGGAAGATCATTTTCTACTCCTGTAGTAACCGCATATGTCCGCATATGTCCGCAAAACAGCAGATATACTGAGGAAACTCGAAGGAATAACATTTCCACAAAATGTGTCTTAATATCACAAGTATTGATGTTGTTAAAATGTACACAAATATCCGCAATAAACTGAGGCAATAAACTGTGTATGCAATGCCATCGACCAAACCAACTATCCATAGTTTATCAACAAATACATCCGCAAATTTCTGGAAGTAATACTCAACAGAAATTGTTTCCAATTTGAAATAAAATCGGTTGTGCAATTAGCTTAACAGCCAGTCCGGAAATTTGTGACATAACATTATACGATCTCGAAAATAAAATAGTACAACAGGCTGATCATATCCAAACATGGTGGCATACTAGACACAAAAGTGTACACCAAACCTACGGAAACATACATGTACCAGTTTCTACACAGAACCCCATCACACCCACCCCATGTGTTCAAAGCATTTATCTACTGAGAAACTCTGCGATATGCTAGAAACACCAACAATGAGGAAGATTTCACAGAAATACGTCAAAATTTCTCACAAAAAATTATTAGCTGAGATAAACAACGTAACACATAAAGTGTCACTGGCTAACTAGCCAAACTGATTCACAAATTACCAAAAGATAAACAAAACAACGACTTATAATCCGTTCGTAAACCACAAAAGATGTGAAACAAGCAGGAAACAAACATTGGCCACTGATACAACAAAACCAACATACTCTCAGAAATATTTCCAAAACAACCATTTGTTGCATTCAGAAAGGCTCAAAACATTCGGGAGAAACTAACTCACTCCCAGGGACCCCAGGGGTCAGTTTGAGATTTCCATGTTACCATATAGAGCATTTTCTCTACATTTTGATGGAAAAAGAAAATCCTGAAACGTTGTTGGTAACATTGTTTCACAATAAATTTGGGAGGTCACTTTTGAAAATTGGGTCCAAGTTTAGGGTTTTGCCAGAGCCAGTCACATCTGGCTTTTTTTGAAAAACCAGATGAAACACTTAATGATCTGCTCTCTTTATTAGAGGAACAAATCACATAAACACAACGAAGGAACCCACTCATACAAAATGGACACATTACAACTGTTTGGAAAACATCAATTATCCAAAAATAAGATAGGAGACAATCCGGTTCTAACTTCTATTGAACCAGTACTTGCAACTGATTGCCCGCAATTGATGAGGCATGAAAGCTTACAATGTAGCTATTGTATTGCTACCAAGGATCTGAAAAAATATCCCGTCTCTTCAACATATTTCCCTTTTATGACCAAAATAGGCCTACCTGTATACAAAAGGTCAACTATTCCCACAAACTATATTGTCAAACTGACAAACAACGGAAATAGTCAGTTACGGACCCATATCATCTTGTATGAAAAATACAATTTGAAAAACAAATCAACAAAGATGTAGACGATGGTGGTGATGGGGGATGTTGGTGGTGGTGGTGGTGGTGGTAGGCGATGATATGATGGTGACAGTGACGGTGGTGATGACTGGGATGTCGATGATGATGGTACAATTTTGTGAAATAAACATCACAATGTAACAAACAACATAAAAACTTCAACGTCAAAGGATTCTCACACATGACCCTTATATTCATCTCTGTTGACATGCTTCTACAACCGTTTTGCTAAATTCATACTCACATCATACAGCTGGGGGAAAATGGTAACTCATCGTAAGTTTTCAAGTTAAATTTTTACACATTTCTTAAAGTTGGACCAATTAATTACAAGTCAAACAACTGGCTAGTCCATAAAAAGACAATTCTTCTTAAGATAAACTGTGTGAGGTTTGAATTGTGCATGTTGTATTACAAGTTTACTGAACAGCAACTTTTACAGCAACGATATTGTGCCAGAAAATAGGCAGGAAGATAGTGAAGACAGCCTTCATGAGATACGGTGGACACAGTTTGAGGGAGCTATTTGGTTCGGGTCAAACCTTTTTGTATACAAATTTAATCAAACCAAATCTCGCCCTTCCATTGTGTCTCAAGAAGGCTAATGACACTTAAAATGTGCGAATTGATTTGAAATGAATATGAAGAGTGCATTCCAAAGCAAGCTTGGTTAGTGTGACTCACTTCTATGAGGCGTGTACATTTAAACGGCTTCTGGCAAACTTCAATTTTAAAGCTTAAATTTAAGAATACTTAATTTCTAGATAAAACAAATTGAAAATAATTATTTTCTTTTTTTAAAGCACTAAATAAAGATTGTGTCAAACATATTCCACTGTTTTGGTAGAGAAGGCTCCATTGCAAGTAACAAGGTTCTTTTGCCAAAAGTCAAAGTAGCAATCGCAAGCATTCAAGTATTCCTACTTTTCTCCTACTTTTTCACCGAGGTCTGCCATAGCCTGCGATTGTATTCAGGAAGTAATACCACTGAAATTCGCTGGACGCCACTGCACGAAATTGTAAGTCTGTTAACAGTCTTCAACAGTTTCCAAGTCCTCTGATTTGTCATTTACCAGTAGTTGTTCAAAGAAAGCTGCCTTGTAGCGTGGGATCATGCTGGCAAGTGTCATCAAGTCAGTTTTCTTCAAAGCAGATATGCCCCTAGGTCTCTCCATCACTGTAACTGATGCTAGCGGGTCTTCACCATTCTCCATTTTCACTGTCAATTCGCGTGCAGAAACCTTCTTTAGGAATCCTAGCTCCAAGAAGTCTTCCTGATTATGAGATGTCTTGTAGAACATTTGTATGGAGCCACGCCTAAACTGCACGACCTTGATATCCTTGAGAAGTACTGATGTCTTCTTGGCCTGGTGTTCAAATAAGAACATCTGTTTGTGATCGATAGTTGCACACTTTAGCTGCTTGCGTGACTTTTCTATGAGCTCGATATAGTCTTGGAAATCATAAACTTCGCTCTTGCTTTTCAACTTGGTGGTGATGGACCCGTGTACACTATCTGCCGCCATGAATGTATGGCCAGGTTCTAAGTACTTCAGAGATATACAGGTGATGCCAATGGAAGGATTGTTAACCATGCGAGGAAATGCTGAAAACAGCGTCCAGTTTTGTTTTGGGCACTGCAGTTATCAGCAAAGAGGATTACCTCCTGGATATCTCTGTTGAACCGAAGAAAAGTCAAATATGCACTTGCAACATTGTAGGCTTTCCTCCCGGCTTCTCCCTCGTGCCACAGAACAGCCACCGCTGGTGCATCTTTGCCAGGTGAAGCGAAAGTCTCGTTGAAAAGCACAAGTTTTCGGCTGAAGTAATAGTCCTTGGTGGGTAATTTTGGCATGCAAATTGTCTTTTGCATGTCTACAGTTGTTACAAGGACTTGGTCATCATTCTTCATCCGCTCTGTGTCTGCATTGAGAGCTGCCCTTGCTTGGGCAGCTCTGGTTTTGTGTTCAACATATCCAGAACAAGCGTGGCAGTTACAGGTACTGCAGTTATGGGGGAGGTCATCCGCCGATGCTTGTAGTGGTGGATGTGCTTGTTCGTGGATGAGGCATGTTTTACACAGGTCATTTTCAGGAGACGAGAATGAAATATTCATAGAGCTGAATACCTTGTAGTAGTATTGGAAGGAACATTGGTCTTGGCCAGGTGCCAGATGCCAGATGCCTGTTGACTTTCATTGAAGACCTGATGCATTGAACATATTGATAGGTCGGATGGAAGGTACCTCCTGTTGGGAGCATGGTCCCGCCAGTAATGTGAGACCTGCGGTCGAAAGGATTCAATATGATCTATTACATGTTTGCGGTACCCCTCATCAAATTTGTTCTGTGGTACATGTTGACCACGCCTGTCGCCATGCGCACCGACTACAACACCCCCATCCTTCCTGACATTTTTCAGAGCAGACTTAACAACCTGGTCGCCATGATACCCGATCGTGTGCAAGAAAAACATTTGCACACTTGTGTTGATCCGAACCGCCACTTTAGAGTACATTCTCTGCGCGACCCTCGGTTTGGTGTTGTGAAGGACCTCTTCTTTTCTTCATCCACGTTGTGCACGAGCCAGTCACGTCTGTGGTCGTAGCTCATGTCCCAAAAGTTCTTGAAAATTTCTTGTCTCTGTTCCTCAGAAAACTTCTCTGAACACTTTCTCCTGCATTTCTGTGTACATGGACGAAGTATATGGTGGTTCTCCTGGTCTCTGGTTTTCTTTTGTTCAACTGATCTGCACCGTTTTTATCTGTTTAAATATATACAAAGAAATAAAATGTTTTCTGAAAAAGTAAAACAAATTGCTAGTAATTCAGATTGATTCATTTATATCACTAATGGTCAAGAATTACTAAATAATTTGTGTTTGCGTGAAAGAGAATTTTACAACAGGGCATTCAAGCGACATCTTTATGTGTCCACAGTAACTGCTATGTGTGAAATATGAATATAAAGTCCTCTCCTTAAAATTGCATAACATCCACAGCAAAAAGGATTATTCAACCTCACCTTTAGATTTATTTAACCCTCTCTTGCAGAGCCTCTGGATTGGGTGGAGGCTGATCTACAGCATCTAGTGGAACTTCCTCAGGTTGTTCAGCAATACCTGCATTTGTGATAGATGAAGATTTTATTTTGTATTTTGTCTTGAGTATTATTTAATTACAATTAAAGAAATAGCTGTAACATTAAAATACAAAAAGTGTATACCTATAAATAAAAGATGATTACATTACCTTTTGGCTATCCTCTTCTGGTGCTACTTGTCCAAGAAGTAGGTCTATATCAGACAATAGCAGGCTGCCATCTTTGTTGGGTGGAGGTTGATCTACAACTTCTTGTTGAACTGCATCAGGTTCTTCAGCAATACCTGCCGTAGTGATGTGCATTTTGTGATAGAAGATTTTATTTAGCATTTAATATTGAGCACAACCTTAATTACACTTAAAGGAGCCATGCAATAGAATTGTTATGATTTGAATACATGTAGGACAGCTTACTTTACGTGTTACTGTATAGTAATACAAGGGAGAAATTTAAACATTTTGGTCTTTTTGCTAATGAAAATGTCCACATTCCTGAGCCATATTGTGATGTCATTCAAGGCAGAACAGAAGTATCTCCATAGCTTTGTACACAAATAATGCATAACTGTAAATAAAAGAGAAGTGCATTACCTTTTTGGTTATCCTCTTCTGGTGCCACTTGTCCCAGAAGTATGTCTATATCAGACAACTGCAGGCTGTCGTCTTTGTTCAGATTGCTTTTGGGATTATCTGTGAATGAATGAATTATTGGTAAATAGCCTATAAAGCCCTATATCTAACAAATTTTGTATTTGAAACATTCACTTAAACTTCTCAACTAAATATATTCAGGAAATTATGGATATATAACTTACTCAAATCAGAGTCGCTAATGCAGTCTAATATCTCACTAAATGCATTTTCAGTTGAAGAGCTGCACATTACCACAATGTCCTGTTGAAAATAATCTGTAAAAATGATAACATAAAAATGTTGCTCACTTTCTGACAAAAGGTATGATATGAATTTGCAAACAAATTGCATACGGCACTCAGATGTATAGCTGCTATATTATTGCAGTTGAAATAAATGGGAGAATTTCTACAATCTAGCTCCAAATTGTGCTTTGTTGAAAATGTTTCAAGCACTTCAGGAAATAGGTCTGTAGAACCAATTATGAAAAGCAACATACCCTCTGAATCAGACAAACTTTCCATGTGAACATCATTCAGTCCATCATTGTTTGGCTCTGTAAAATGATAGAGAGTAATTTAAATAAAGCACTTTATAATTTATTATAAGCAAGAAACTACATCTTTATCTAAATCTTCATTTATCACAAATTGTACATTACTACTGCAGCTACTGCTGAATGAACGAGCAATGTCTGCAGCAGTAAAATTACTTACATTTATCAAACATAACTTACCCTTTGGATCAGACAACGTTTTTATGCGAACATCATTTAGTCCGTCACTGTTTAGCTCTGTTAATCAATCATTTTAGAATGTTGTATAAGTCAGGAACTGCATCTTTATCTAAATATTCATCTATTACAAAAATGTACATTAATACTGCAGGAACTGCTGAATGATTGAGCAATGTCTGCTGTAGTAAAACAACTTATGAAAAACAACTTACCCTTTGGATCAGACAAACTTTTCTTGGGGACATCATTCTTGAGTTCATCATTGTTTCGCACTGTATATATACAATTGAGAATAACATTAAGCGTTTCAGATTTTCCATTATTCTCAGTAGAAACTACATCTTCAACTAAATGTTTATCTATACCTGGAGGCATTGCTGAACTGTAAAATTATGAAACACCAGGGCACCCAAGGGGGGGGAGGGGCTCGGGGGACTTGAGCCCCCGCCCCCCCAATAGGGTCCCCGATTTTTTTTTTACATATATACGTACATATACATACTAGGCCTAGTTGATTTGTGAGAGTAACATTTTCTTTGAGCCCCCACAAGACAAAATCCTGGGTGGAGCCCTCCCCCCCCCCACCCCAAAGGCAAAATCCTGGGTGCGCCGTTGTTATGAAGATCAACTTACTCTCTGAATCAGACACCTGCATGTGAACATCATTCAGTCCATCTGGCACTGTAAATATATGAAAGATAATAACTTAAATTAAGCATTTAAAAAACAGATAAAATAATGCCACAATCTACTTTGTTATCACCTGCTGACGATAATCATACAAAATCCAAGGACAAAATATAAAGCAAATGAAATATACCTGCATTAAACAAGTGCTTTCATTAATAAGTAATAAGTACATTAATAAGCTCAATAATGTATTAACTCTACTTAAACTTCATTTTATTACCTTTGATAAGTTCTGTGTCGTCATGTTTGAGCTGCTTCTTGCCTGTAAAGGAGGAAAGGAATATTAGAAATGATATGATATGAATGTTATCACAGTCTTCTTTACTCCTAGATTTTACCCTTAAGATAATTGATTACCTGTTTTAAGGTCTGCTTTAGTGATCTAGGGACTTGCTGGGGAACAAAATCGACATTTACTTTCATTAGTGACAAACATGTTGGCATCAGATTTGCAAAAACTTAAAAATGACTAAAACTAGCATGATTCAATCACTAGTAAAGTGCACTAATGAGATTTCATTCTTGAATATCCATACTTGTTTGGACATATTTTTAGTCCTCCTATCAAAAGACTGCATAGCCATATGCATATTAAAATACAATTTGGCCTACATTATCAACGCCTATTCATTAACTCAGTAGGCCTATTCATAAAATTTACAACAAAATATGAATCAATAAACCCTGGCTGTATTGAAATATTTCAAAATGGATCAAACAGAAACATGAAAAGTTGGAGTTACGCAGGCTTAGCCTAACCTATGTGTAAGCTAAGATGATGCAGCAGTCATGGCAGTTTGACCAGTGCAGTGTGTAACGTAGGCCTAACCCTTGCCTGCATCATGCAACATTATAATTTATATGGGCGCTGATTACATTGGACATTCATCTATCTACTGATTACCTCTGAGTTCTATAGGATTATATTTAAGACTTAAGCATGTAAAAGATAGACATACCTTGGTTTTTTTCCAATGCCCTTTGGAGAATTTGAAAGCCCCTGCTGTGCAGCTTGAGGTTGAATATGGCCGCCATTATACATTTGATGAGTTAGAATGGTGATAGCGCCCTCAATAGTTCAAGTATTTTTATGGCAAATGAGCTTATCTCACAGATGGACATGTCTTAACTTAAGGTTTTTTTATGGCAAAACAGCCTATCTTAAAGTAAACTTGTTTTGCCATAAACACTCAACATTATGTTTTGAACTCATTTGAAAGGCAGATCTATGTATCTTAGACTTAGTATGTTTTATCAAATAAAAATAAAGTATGCATGACTTAATTCAAAGTTAGACATTTCTCAAACTTAGATATTTTTTTGGCAAAACAGCTTATCTTCAAGTTAAGTTGTTTTATCCTAAACACTCCACATTAGGTTATAATCAATTTGGAAGGCAAAGTAGTCTATCTTGGACTTACAATGTTTTACCAAGCAAAACAAGAAACTGTGAATGACTTAGGTTAGAGATAAGGCGTTTTGCCATACAAAACCAGAGTGAACGTGTGCAAAGAATGTGAGATAGGACATGCTATCTTCAAAACAATCCATCGTACGCCTTTGAAACTTTCGCAAATGAAAAGAGCGCCCTCAATTTACCCAAAAATGATCTTATCTCAAAAATCTAAATTTTCGAGTTGGGCTGTTTTGCCATGGAAGGGCCGAGCTACGCCTATGTCCCAGCCGTAGCTTTGAAGACCAGTGCTGTTGCGGTGCCAGAGTGTGACGTATTTCCAGTCGAGAGGTGCTTAGATGAGGCCAGGGCAGAGGAACACAGCTGGGTAGAGCATGCACTGCCACTTCTAGAGACAGAAGAACTCACTAGTGGATATGCCATTGCATGGGCTGCTTATCATGCCTCTATGCAACCTCCAGTAGAAGACCCTCCAGCACAATGTGCACTCCTTCCTCTGTTCTATGAGAAGTCCGCCACTCCTGCTATGATCAAGCATGGCATGGATGTCGAGAGACAAGCTGTCGAATTTCTGAATCCAGGACAAATCCCAGTCACTACATTTGACCAGCCTCTGTTTTCCCTGGCAAAGTTTGTACAGTGGAAATGGCCAGCCACTCATGGTAAGAGAGTACATGTGGTTATGCTAGGTGGTCTACACACAGAAATGGCACTCTGGAATACACTTGGGGATGTCTTGGAAGGTTCTGGCTGGACTACAGCCCTTACAGAGGCAGATGTAGCATCCTCTGGCACGGCTGACTCGTATCTGAAGGCAGCACACCTAACTCGAACCAGGCACGCACACCAAGTCACCCTCTTGACCCTAAACAATCTCCAGAGGGAGGCTTTCATGCTCAGCGAGGGCCCCAAAGGTGAAGAGTGTGCCACGGCTTGGAGAAACGACATGCAGAAGAAGAGTCCTACTTTCATGTACTGGGACCTGATTATGAGATATGAAACCCTCATTCTCATCTTCATCAGGGCTCACAGAGAGAAGAATTTCCCTCTGTATGTGGAAGTCTTGGAGGAACTCACGCCGCTGTTCTTTGCTTTGGATCATGTGAACTACTCACGGTGGATGCCTGTCCACATTAGTGATATGAAGTCCTTGCCCGACACTATCAAGCATGAGTTTGAGAAATGTTCTCACTGGGTCTTTTCCAAGACCACAAACAAATTCTCTGCGATCCCATTTGATCAGGCTCATGAACAGGAGAACAAGATTGTGAAAGGTTCGGGTGGTGCTGTTGGGCTCACAGAAAACCCTGTTGCTTTTCGACGATGGATGCTCTCGGGACCAGAGATGGCCAGGCTGCTGAAGCAATTTGGAGAAGAATACCTTCCCGATGATGACACAGAGATCCCGGAGAACTTCCAGCACCATGAGCAGGGTCTCTCAACACAGAAGACCTTCCAGAGACAGGTTGCCAGCCTCTCCGATACAATCAGACGAATGGGCAATCCCTTCTTGGATGATTTCCCAGATCTTGTAACTCTCGACAGTCGCAACTGCGCGGATGAATCAGTGGTAGCCGCATTGCGCACCTTGGAGGATACGGGCAAGAAACAGTACAAGGACTTCGTCAAGAAAGTGCTTGATGTGCGGAGCCACTCTATCCATGACCCAATCAAGAGGAATTCTCTAGCACTATTCAGGAAACCTAAACGCATGGCAACATCTAAGCAGGGGAAGAAGATCAATTAAAGTGCTTCAGAACAATGTGGCACTCTTTGGCCAGCTATACATATCTATGCAGAACCGGGATGGTGACTTGGCCGAGTTCTTTGCACATGAGATACAGTCCTTCCCTCCTTCCCTCTCAGACTTCGGCAAGCTTCATTTGCCAAGCACAAAGTCTGACCTGCTGAAATGTCTTGAGCAACCTGGTCAATCAGAGCCACCTTCAACCTATGACTGCAAAGTCCTGGATGGTGCCGTCATCGTACACTGCCTGCCCACTACCAGCGTAAGCACCTTCAATGAGTATGCAGACAGGGTGTTCATCCCTTACCTGGAGAAGCAGCAGCAGGATGCCACGAGGTTGGATGTTGTGTGGGACACATATATCTCAGACAGTTTGAAGGAGTCTACCCGAGAAAAGAGAGGCAAGGGTGTCTGGCGAGACCAAACTGCCAGGCAATTGGATGGACTTCCTCCGTGACCCACTGAACAAGAAGGAGCTGTTTGCCTTTTTGACTTCGAAGGTTGAAGAGATCAACTTGCCGCCATCCAAAGCTGTATATGTCACATCAGGGCAAGCTGTGGCATCCGTTGGTGCCAGCATCCCCATGGAAAACTGCAATCACGAGGAGGCGGACACCAGGGTTGTGGTTCATGTGCTACATGCACTGAAACAGGGGGAAAAGACTATCCATGTGCGTACTGTGGACACAGATGTTGTAGTAATCCTTGCTGGCACATTCCATAATCTGATTGCGACTCAACCTTTGGCCGACATCTGGGTGGCTTTTGGCATGGGCAAGAATTACAGGTTTTACCACATCAACGCCATCTGCGCAAGCCTAGGGCAGCCACAATCACGAGCATTACCTGTGTTCCACGCATTTTCAGGTTGCGACACAACCTCTGCCTTCAACGGCAAGGGCAAGAAGTCGGTTTGGCAGGCCTGGCAGGCCTATGAATACATCACAGAGACATTTGTGTATCTGGCCAGTCATCCATTCCAGATCCTGGAACTCGACGACGACCATTTCCAAAAGCTCGAAAGACTGACTGTTATCCTCTATGACAAAACCAGTCCTTTGAGCTCTGTCAACGAGACAAGAAGAGAACTCTTCTGCCATAAGGATCGAGCAATGGACAAACTGCCACCCACCAGAGATGCGCTACTCCAGCATGTCCGACGGGCAGTGTATCAAGCAGAAATCTGGACGACCAGCACAGAAACACAGCTTGTGGTTCCTTCTCCACAGGACTTTGCCTGGACCAAGGTATCAGAGTCATGGGTACCAGTTTGGATGACAATTCCAGAGGTTTCCAGATCGTGCAGTGAGCTTATCAGATGCTCATGCAAAGGAGACTGCTCCAACTGCAAATGCGGCAAAGCAAATCTGGACTGCTCACCACTTTGCAAGTGCAAATGTACTCCATAGAACATTGTAAATGGTATGTTACAGTACTACATCACATAACAATGCCACATACTTGAAAGAAACTGTTCATACACATTGCATTCAAACTCAATCCCATGCAATGGCCTAGTGTCCGTGGTGTGAGATAGTATGGAAAATGGGAGACTTTCCAGAACGCTAGGTGACAGCAGACCTACCGGGTTTTTCCATTGTTCGAAGATCACGCGCATGCTCAGAATGACGTAAACAATGGAAATTTACCCGGTAGGTCTGCCGCCATTAGTGTCTGAAAGTCTCCCATTGAGAACTGATCGGTGGCTTACAAATATAGCAGGACTCGAAAAAAAGTGATGTTTTGTCATAAATGTCGGCCATCTTTAAATTTGTTGTTTAACATGTTTTTTTTTACTTTTAAGGCCCAAAAATAAAATAATATAGAATTGTCAACCAGGTATCATTATTGCACCTTGGGTCTTCAAAGGCGGCGGCCATATTGTTTTTTAAGTGAAAAAAACGCTAACAATTTTTTCCTAAAAATGGGATAAATTAACGGATTATAGCGCCCCACAGGGAGACCCCAGCATGACTATTATGATGTCATATTATAGATTAAGTCAAAATAATAACGTTTGCCAAGTTTTATAGCTTTTGGACGAACAAAATCGGAAATTATGGGGAAAATACGATTTTTGACCAAAAATGGGCAAAAAAACCTCAAAAACGCCCTCTAGTGGCGATCGTTTAAAAATTCCGGAGGGCTCCTAGGCTAATATTAATTAGTAGGCCCTAAGGAAGCTTTGTGCCAAAAATGGTGCTTTTATCCGCCATGTAACGGTAATTTCACTAAGCCACCTGACTATTAACGTTAGCCATAAATGTTCCGCCGCCCACGATACTACGTTAGAAGCTGTTTTAAATAACCAACTTACTATACTACCGATAATAGCCGGTAAAGCGGCTAAAGCTTTCGTTCCTAGTTTAGATAATACATTCGCTAGATTTTTTAATGTTTTTTGTATCCACTCTTTTACACCACCACCACCACTATCTGGTTTTGGGGGTGTAGGGCGTGTGGGTTTGGGTAAAACTGAATTTACGGCATTACCGATTGATTCGATAATAAAAGCGATAGTCATACTAAAAGCTGTTAATATACTAACGATCGTTATACCTTGTTCTCTAAATAAAGTTTTAATTTTATCTCCTAACGTAACGTCTCTCGTTAACATTTTTTGAAACGTTTCTTTAATTCTATTAATTTGACTACGAAGAACGTAATCATGCGCATCAATTTGTTCAATCAAAACTTCTTTTTCATCTTTTAGTTTTTTTAAATCTTGTTTATACTTTTCATCAACATCAAATCCTCTTTCTTTAGCGTCAGAAATTAATTCTTGATTATCATTGATTTTTTGATTAACTATTTTTAATTTTGTTAAAAGATTTAATTGTTCACCTCGATTCGTAGTCATGATTTTATCGAGTGCTAACACTTCCCGCCATTCTATATTTAATTCCGTTTGAGCGTCTTGATCTCTCTTGAGAGTCATTACCACCATTTCGATAGCTTCTTGTACTTGTACTGATTTTTCTACCCGTTGCATCGGTATAGAGGGTAACCTTCTACCACTACTTGTTTGAGAGGCTGGCTCTACTACTGGTCTTTTTGTTTCAATTATAACATTTTGTATAGCTTTTTCACTAAATGGTAATAAATCATTTAAACTTAAACCGCTTATACCACTTACCTTTAAAAAGGTACACTCTTTTCCTTTTCCTAGATTCGTTAGTCGTATTTCTTTATTACCTTTTTTAAAATAGAGTATACTTTTTTTTTTTTCATCTAATCTCGTTATAAAATCATTATAGTCTTTTATAGCGTTTTCATGACCTATACTTGCATAAAAACTATCGACTGTTTCTTTACGTGATTCAGAATTTAATTCTGAAAGCAATTTACTAGAAGAAGGTTCATCAACTTGCTCGTATCTTTTTTCTATTTCATCATCAATTTCATCACCTTCTAATATTACTTTATTTAATTCTTCTATACTTTTATCTACATTGTCGCGGCGATCATCTTCAATATCATTAGCTAATTCAAATTCATCTTCTTCAAACATTTCATCTACGTTTACATCATCTTCAGGTTGGTTATACATTGGATCCATCTGTAAAAGATCATACTTTCCTCCTTTTGCCATTTTATAATTACTTTTTATCTTTTTTAAATAATTTATAACTCGCGTAACCTACTATACTCATACCAACTACTATAAATACAATTTCTCGCGTTTTTTGATCTTCACTAGGAACGTAAAAATCTTCTAGTTGAGGTTCGTCGTATAAATCTCTCGGTAAATTTATTCGTTCGTTCGTAACTCGTGAATATTCATTCATCGCTTCGTCGATGTTGTTGAACGTTCTTACAGCGCTCGATTCTTTTGTATTTTTTCATTTAAATAATCTAGATATTTTAAACGCTTTTTAGTAAATTCATCTCTAGCTTTTGAAAGTTGTTCTAACGCTAAATCGTGTCTTTTACGTTCTTGTTCTACATCGTTATTTCGTAAATTACTAAATAAAGCATTTGAACCGGTAAATGCTAACGCATTAACTACCGCACCGCCAACCATCATCGCTATAGATACCATTTTATAATTACTTTTTTATAAAAATATTTTATAATTGTTAACTATAAAATATGGCGAATAATGCGTACGGAGATGTGTTGGATCCATACAGGAGAATAAGAGAGCCGAGAGGTATAAAAGGACTACGTCAAAAAGTTGTCATTACAAACAATCCGAGTACCATTACCGAAAATCAATTATTAACGGTTCGTTTTCCAAATTTAGGAATGAATGACGTTATCGTTCCGAATACGGTTCGATTAGCTTTCAATATTGATCTTGTTTCATCAAATAATACTAGAACGTTGGTACAAAATATTGGTAGAGCGATTGTAAAACATATAATTATTAAAATGGAAGGAAATTAAATATTTTCATTAGATGATGCGGATGTATTTAATTGTTTTAAAGATGAATGGTTAACAACCGCACAACGCAATAATCTAGCGTATCAAGGAATCGAAAATGCAAACGTAACTAAATTAAGAATAGGCGCTAGTGATAAAAATCTCATAGGCAACGGAGGAAAAGATAAAGCTATCGCGGATACGTTTAAAAATAGATATTACATTCCGCTTGATTTTGAATTGTTGACTGATCATCAACCCTATAATCAATCTGGTATTGGAGATCGATTGACTTACGAACTTGTCTTTAATAAATTTTCAAACGTGATTAAATCAAGTACCGGTGATAATGATGATAATGCAAAAAAAACTATAAGCGGGATTTCTTTAGAATATGAGGTCGTTCATATGCCAGAACTCGCTCGTACGATTAAAAATCAATATAGTAATCGGGTGATTATATTGTTTGATCGCATACTAAGACAGAGCGTAACACCGTGCAACAAAAAAGATACAACGTGGAATATAAATTTAAATACTCCCTCAAAAAGTATGAAAGGAATATTGTTTTTATTCAAAGAGCCTAATGTTAAAGAAAGCAACAAGTTTTATAATCCAAAAATCGATAAAGTTTCAATTACGATCGAAGGTGTTCCTAACCAACTCTACGCACATGGAATGAAAAGGTATCAACATTGGGAAGAAATTCAAAAATATTTTGGTGAGTTCTAGTAAACAACACGCTATACAAGTTGTTAAAGCTCTAAATTTATCTAACGTTAAACAAGCTGATTATTTATTAAATAGATACGGTGTATATTTAGATATGAATACACGGAAGTGGAAGACGAGTACAAAACTTATCCGAAGGAATTACTATTCAAATAGAAAAAAGCGGAAGTTGCGGGTGAATTGTCTATGTACACTTTTATTATCATGGATGCGCAACTCGTTATAAGAAATGGACGTTTTGAAACTGTTGATTATTAATACTAATATTAAAAGGAATGTTACCTAAATATCCACACGTTGCGTTAATTTGTGGTCAAACTGGATGTGGAAAAACTGAATTTATTTTAAGTTTGTTGGAACAAGAATATTTTTAACATTTTGAATATATAGTTGTATTATGCCCCACTATCGCTATCAACGACGCTTATAAAAATAGAAAATGGATTTGGAGCGACGAGCGAGTGTTGGTTAACGATTTAAACAATATTTCATTAGAAAAAGCTTTACAAATTTATAGCGATGTATACGAAGGAGACGAAACGTTGTTTATCATCGATGATTGTAGCGCGAATAAAGAATTACGATATAAAAAGTTTTTGAAAGATCAACGACAGCACGAGTTATCGCTATTAGCTTTTAGCGGTCGACACAAGCATCACAGCTGTTGGGTCATTTCACAAAAATATAATAGCGTATTAAAAGATTTTAGAGAGCAGCTCAAATGGGTGTGTTTATTTTATTGTAAAGATAGAGATTCGTTTGAAGATTGTCTTCGAGAAAATGATGTTATACCAACGCGAGAGATAAGAATGGAAATTCATGAAAAATTAAAACGAGTTAAACATCGCAAATTAATTTTAAAAACGGATCAACCTACCGATTATGAAATACGTGACTCATAGGTTACTTAGCAATTACCCACAGGTCGTGAGCAATTACCCATAGGTCGTAGGTCGTGAGTAATTACTCATAGGTTACTTAGCAATTACCCATAGGTCATGAACAATTACCCATAGGTCGTGAGCAATTACTCATAGGTTACTTAGCAATTACCCATAGGTCATGAACAATTACCCATAGGTCGTGAACAATTACCCATAGGTCGTTGAGCAATTACTCGTAGGTTATCTATAGGTTACTTGTAGTTTACTTGTAGGTTGTTAGTGTTTTTAATAAATATTATAAAATCTATTTATAAACATGAATACTGAACGAGTAAAATATTTATTTACTAGTATAGATATTGAACGAGTAAATAATTTTATATATAATCTTGTACAACTTACTAATACTGAAAACGATAGAAAAAAACTAGTACAAGTTTTAAATATAAACTCTGAAAAAGTAAAAGGTATATTTACGAGTATAGATAATGAACGAGTAAAAGATCTAATATATAATCTTAATCAACTTTTAAATACCGATGGGTTATCTTAGATTAATTACTGGTTTTTATATTTTTTAAATAAATTTAACTGATTATTCTATAAGTACTTATAATAAATTGAAGAAGTACATAAATTATTAAACGAAAATCCACAGATGTTAAGTTCACCACCAATTGCATCTGTAAATGAAAATGATACGAGCGATAATATATTGTTAAAACAAAAATTAACGAGAGATAAACTCTTAAAGGTTGTAGTAGGAGGAGATTCTAAAAAAAAAATTGGTAAAGAGTATAGCGTTAGCGATATTGAAGCTTTGTCTACGGAAGAGCGTGACGCACTACACACGCAATACGAAACTAAATTAGGTCGTGATATAACTCAGTCTTTAGGTAGCGCTATTTTAACGTTATACGCTAAATTATTAGGATTAGGCTTAGATCGTATTGATTTATACGGCTATCAATTTCAAATTGACGACGAAGGTAAATTAATTTCAGATTTAGAAAAAGATCCATTCATTTCGAGTATGCTTTCTACCGTAGCGTGTGAAATATATTACAAGTACGGTGCTATGATAGCGCCGCTCAGTGCAACGTTAATTACAGCAAAACATTTAAAAAGAAAAGAAGAATGTTGTTTAGATAATAAAAGCATGGAAACGAACGAGCAGAATGCACAACCGCTAACAAACAATCAAGAGAGCTCGACAGAGTTACCGTCAGTAGTAACGAAAACACCAACTAAAAAAGAAAAAAACCCAAACAGAGTCGCGGCAGAAAAAAAACTCGCTAAACTTAATAAAAAAAAAAACTACAACTTGTAAAGGTTTGACTAAAACTGTAGCTAGCCGTAATAACGCAATTAAAATACATTCACACCGGTTCAAAAAGAAACGAGTAATGAAACGAGCTACTATTACTATATCGGTATTGGTTTAGCTATTGGAGGTCTCGTATATGTTTTGTTTAGTAAAAAAGAGCCAATTGATAAAACAAACATACAGCTTCCTTCACCAAGCTATACCACTACATTACCACCGCCAACGAAAGAACTTACTGTTTTTGAAATGGAATAAAATTTAAATAAAATAATTATAACAACAGAGTATAAAATAAGATGGATACAAAAACAATTGCCGATTCAGTTTATCATAGCGCCGTTTTAACACTTTTTACTGTTTTATACAGCATGCTAGGTAAAAATGTATTAAGCGTAGAACCAGCTAATTTAAATAAATTATATATAAAAGATTCGCTAAAACTAACCGTGACGCTTGGATTATCTTCGATGACGCAAATGTGGTTAGTTAAACAAGGAATTTTACCATCCTCACTTATGCCTAAAAATTCTATAGAATAAATATTTATAAATAATAAAAATGGATAAACAAACTCGTTTAAAACTTGAAAACGCTTATTATAGTCCGAAAGGATATTATAAAGGTCACGACGCTATTAATAAATTAGCTCAAGAAACAAAAGTAAATAAAAAAGTAGTTTCACGATGGATTAAAAAGCAAGCGTTGTGGCAAATTTGTTACCTTATCCTAAATATATTCCTAGACCAACTAGTTCAAATAGTACGTTAGAAAAACCAAATGAAGTTCATCAAGCAGATTTATTATTTCTTCCGCACGATACGGTAAGAAGAAAAGTTTACAAGTACGCGTTAACCGTAGTAGATGAAGCTAGTAGATATAAAGAAGGAGAACCTTTAACGGATAAAACCGCTATTCAAGTTGGTAACGCATTTAAAAAAAATTTTAAACGTAGTTTGCTTACTTGGCCAGCGCGCTTAAAATTTGATCCTGGAATTTATGGCTAGCGTTAATGTATTAATGAGTAAACAACAAGTAAAAATTCAAAGAGGCGAAGCTGGTCATCATAGAGCGTAAGGTATAGTAGAACGATTCAATAGAACGTTAGCCGAAAGATTATTTTCTCATCAATACGCGCAAGAAATAGCAACGGAAAAGAGAATGAGAATGGGTTAAAGATTACCGGCAGTTATAAAAGCATTAAATAATGAAACGACGCGACTTATAAATTTAAAACCTAAAGATGCGATTAAATTACGCGTTGTCGAACAAAATCCAGCCTCACCCGTTGTAGGCGTTAAAAAGAATAAAGAAAAAGAATCCCATTAAACTCGTTAGTTAGGTATTTATACGCACCCGGTGAAGCTGAAAAAGATACGAGACGACGCGCGACTGATCCTATATGGAGTATAAAATTTATAGAATAGCTAAAACGATACAAGCTGCTAATCAACCCATCTTGTATTATTTAGAAGGAGTTGCTCGTAGTTTTGTAAGAAAAATTACAAATTATTCCGTTTGATACGGAAAATCCACCTATTAAACGCTAGTTAGCATTTATTTGCATAAATTAAACGGTAGTCGACGTAGCGAATCTAAGACTATAGTTCTATCATGATAATGAGCTAAAGTGTCTGTTTCCGTTCGTAAAATATATCTCTTGTCATCTTTTGAATCTAACGAATTTTTGTCAACTTTTATAGTGTATATATTATGATTTTTATTTCTAATAAAATTCATCTCGTGATGAAACGTTTATTTTTAAATAAAACCCTTTTATATTTTGAATGTAAAATTTTCTTTTTAAAGTTGTTTTTAATACCTTTAGCTTTTTATTTCTTTCGAAAAAACGTCGGGTCTTAAGCCAAAAGCTTTTTCGTTATTATTTCTTTTAATAAAAGTAACGAGTACATTTTTTATCTTAATCCTATAAATTCTACGATAAGAATCCCTGCAGTCTCGTCTTTAAATCTTCCAATCACTTTTTTATTTTCTTCAGAAAATAGAAAATGATCTGTCATAATTACTAAAATCATCTCAATTGAGTAGTAATTAGTTATGAAAAGAAATGGGGTACAACTCGACGTTTCGATCAGTATGCTCTGATCGTCCTCAGGAAGAATGCCGGACTCTTGAAACTGCTGCTGCTTAAGTAGGCTGCTGGAGGATCATCCCCTGCTGGAGGATTAGTTCGTTGAGGCGCGCAGGCGGGAAACTGTGAGACTATGGGACTAGGATCCTAGGTGTAAGGGGAGAGGAGTGTGTGCTCACTGAACTGAATCAGTTGTTAACAAGCACAGGGGAAGGAGGGTGGTTGACTTAGGATATAGGGGATCCCTCAGTCTGGGGTTGGTTATGGACTTTGGATATAGAAGATCCTTCAGTCTGTAGTATGGGTCGCCAAATGTCGCTGATGAAGAAACCGATGTCCTGTGGCACAGTGTCGTGTTTGACGATCTCGATGGCCTCTCTGATGCGTCTGGGGTGCCATGCGTCGATGGGTGTGATGAGTTGGGCTGCCTGCCAGTCGATTTGGTGGTCCTTGATGTGCGAGTGCTTGACGATGGCGGACTTCTCGAAATCTCCTCTGCGGCCGTGTGCTCGGTGTTCCTTCAATCTGATGGGGAGGTTGCGTTTTGTTTCCCCGATGTACACCTTACCGCACTCACAGGGGATCCGGTAGACTCCCGCTCTGTTGTTTGGGTCCGGTTTGTCCTTGTGGGTATGTAGAAGTCCTTGAAGTTTGCTGGGGCTGAGTGGAACACATCGATGCCTGCTTGTCGGAGGATGCGTTGTAGTTTGTGAGACGTCGAACCTAGATAGGGAGACAAGTAGAGAGTGTTAGATCACTTACCTTGCTTTTGGAGTTTGGAACCGGCTTCGCTGTGCTGATCTTGTTAGGATTGTAACCGTTGCGTTTGAGGGTAGTTCGGATGTGCTGTAGTTCCTTGGGAAGGCTGTCCTTGTCACAAATGTTGTAGGCGCGTTGTACGAGCGTGCGGTTGACCGATGACTTGATGCTTGGATGATGGAAGGAGCGCTGGTTCAGGTACCGATCTGTGTGCGTGGGCTTTCTGTAGACGTTTGGTGTGGGGC
>CM055828.1:9994474-10029881 GCA_029582265.1 Zoroaster sp. YZ-2022 | reverse complement strand
AGGGTAAAGCAATAGTTATTAAAACTGTAATCATTGTGTTCCTTCAGACCTCTGCTCATAAATATGCATAATGTATTTACAAGTTAAAACAGTAACAATTACAGAAAATGCACGAACATGAAAAATTACTAAAAAGGTATTAAAGGAACACCAATTAATTAATTGTAATCAAAGGACCTATCAAACAGCCAAGTACGAAACGATCAAAAATAGGACGCACCAACAGACTTGGTGGCAGCACAGGAAGAAAAACAGACAGATTGTCTCCTTCAGGCAGACAAACAAACACACAAGAAAACGCACAAAACAAGCACACTACCATAAAAACATTTCAATTAACAGCACAAGCAAATAAACACAGAAATGCTGAAAAACAAAAATACGAACAAACAACATAATACAGTAAAAGCAACAGAATGCTGGAACAAATATCAACGAACCAGATAATATTCAATTAGTGTTCAGTCGGACCAAAAAGTTACCAAAATGCAATAAACTGGAAAAATGAAACATATTACACCTGCACACAACCATTTAAAAAAAGTCAAACAGGTAACAATTCAGATATAGAGCAACATATATAACTTCATCGCAAACCAACCCCAACCATATACTCTGAGAGATGGCCATACAAAAACAATTCATTCAGAAAGAAAAAACTGCCACTTACACATACATAACAAATAAATAACCGGTAACTGGGATAAATGGAAGGTCACATGCGAACACAACAACCTTAATAAATTGTACATATCAAACCATCAAAACTTAAAAGAGATTAAAACTAAGTGTTCCTGATTCCTCCGCACCAGATCGGAGAAAATTTTATGAAAAAATAATTGCTGCTTCTAGTTGTATGTACAATGAGTTGCCTGGAATTGACCTTGAAATGACTCATATAATCACACACACACTTTTCTAAAAATACGAGGTGTTTAAAAACAATTTGTTTAAAATAATCTGTTTAGCAAACAAAAGAGTCACTTCAAAAGTCACTCCATTGGTGCCCACCCACCAGATCTGTATTATTCAGTATATTTCGGTGAGACTAAGAACTCCCTAAAGAAATGGTTCTAATGTCACAAATCCAGGGTCAAAACTCATAAAGCTTGACAACTCTTGTGGGACAGCACTTCGATTCTATCTATAATCCATTAAATTTCTGGCAGATTTTGCAGGGCACTGAGTCGCTTGGTAACCACGGATGGGAATCCGTCCATCTCAGCAGAGAAAAAGATGTGGATAAGGCGTATCCACACTATTCCAACCCCATGGTCTCCAAACTTACATAGAAGGAAATTTTTGTTTTCTTTATCCACATATTGTTTGTTTTACTTATCTTGTTTTGCCTGTTTGGTTTTGCTTGGTTTTATTTAGTTACGGCTTGTCTGTTGTACTAATCTCTCCCTGTCTGACTCTTTAATTATCACCAATCTTTCATTTTCTTCTGTCAGTCCCAATATCACTGCCTTTCATTGTACTCTTCTTCCATTTGCACGTTTTTGTCCCTCCTTTGTCCGGTGGTCCCAGGACCAGTACCCTGACCTCCTGCTCTTTGTACCCTCTTCTTTGTGTTCCTTTCTACACTGAGCAAACATTCCTAAAAAGTGGAGAAAAATGTCGTCGGCATACTGGACTGCTATAAACTTGATGAATAGTGAGCTGGAAGTACATTGACATCAGCACAAAAAATAAGGATAAGGGGCAAAATACAGAGTCGTGAGATACTCAGGAACAAACTGATATAGAGAATCAGACGAGGCTCACTTATACACAACTCGCTGAACACGGTCAGATATAAAAGAGTTTATCCAACGATGGCCAGTTGCACCAATGATGTAACATAAACCTTTTATGGGAATGCCATAGTATATCATGTGAAATGTGCGACTGATACCAATGATCGACAGCAGGAACTCTATAGAATAATGCTGGGAAGCAATTTCTGTAATCTTCAGTCGATTTTCATGAAACTTCGTAGGTATGTTCAGTTCGATAAGCTCTATCGGATGAGGTCATACAACTTCCATAAGTCACCGTTAGGGGGCACTCTATACCCATTATTTTGAAATTGTTCCTAATTTCAGGTAGAAAACAGTATTTCCCACATAATTTCATTAAATTTCATCTGTTGGCCATGAAACTTGGCACAGGTGTTGTCTTTAGTACAAGCAATAATGTAATGACGTTACTTTAATAGATTACTGCTATACGCACAATTTTGGGTAATGTTTGGATTGAACTAAAATTTTACTTGTTTTTCCAAAAGTACTATAAAGGCAGATAAATATGGACGGCCATTGGGGCAAAAAAGACAACTACAAAAATAAAAATATAAAAACAAATATAAAACAAACATTGGCGAATATTTGAGTAAAATAAACAAATTCCAAAAATATAACAATTGCAAACATTATATTAAAGTAATTATACGAGTTGCGCGCATATACACACGGTGCGGGATGTAAAGATTGCCAGAAATATATCAAATGCCAGAAATATATCAAATGCCAGAAATATATCAAATGCCAGAAATATACAGTGCGTATCAAAAAAAAGGTAATCCGAATTCAGGGCGTTAATATGCCAAGGTTATTTAGTTTGACAATTTACATGTAGTGTACCAAAGAAGAGGAACTCCTCAGCTTTCCATTGATACCTGTATCGATCCATTGCTGTCACACATGGCCGAGTACATTGTTATTGAAAATGGCCAATTCAAATCGCATTTTTGCAAGTTTGGGTAATCAGTTCAAGCATGGAGGAAGCCTCCATGGTTCAAGGCAGTCTGAAATGGACGCATCACTTGACTGCCTAGATGATTATGTAAGATTTTTAAGCTGGTGCGGTAATCGTCTGTTACGACATCCTTTTCTTCAAGTTGGGTATTTAAGAAGGGCCTGGGTTTAGGGACAGGTAGTTGGAAAGATGGTACAACTAACGACTGAACAGCGAGTTTTCGTGATTACAACATTTCACCAAACTCACAGTTTGCAGCAAACTCGCGATGCTTTCAGGGAACGTTTCCAGAACGAGGAGCCCCAGCAGCCAAAAACCATCTGGGCGAATGTTGAAAATATCAAGAGTATGGCACCAGCCTCAACCGCAACAAGGGAATTCTGCAGTGAGGCGCACCGGGCGATCAGAAGGGAACATTGCAGCAGTAAGGCAGCAACTTTTGGAGCATCCTAGGGACACCAGCGCAAGGCGAAATGGGCTGAGATTGCCTTCGGCGACATTCAACAGAATCACGAGATTGGACCTCCACCAGCATCCATATCGGATTCACATCCGACATCAACTTACGCCAGGAGATTTTGCTAGAAGGCTGGCGTTTGCCAGATGGTTGATAGCCCGTACCGAGAGATGTCAATTTTCTGCGGAATCTCGTAATCGGCGACGAAGCTGCTTTCTCCATGAACGGCAAGGTCAATACGCATAATGTTCTTGAATATGCCAGCAAGACACCCCCAGAATTCAATTTTGAGGTTAACATGAGTCGACAAAAGTGGACTGTTTGGTTAGGACTTTGTGGAAGTGGTCAGCTGATCGGACCGTTTTTCTTTCAAAGGAATGTCAATGGTAACATGTATCTGCAGATGCTCAATGATAACGTTTTACCGCAGCTGCAGGAACACTTTGAGCGACAGGTTCGTGGGGTCTTCAGACATCGCCTTATCGCTGTCCGAGATCGTCTGAGGGAACTCTTTGGCGAACGAGTCATCGCCGTCAACCATGAGGTGGAATGGCCACCAAGATCACCTGACCTCACACCATGTGACTATTTCCTTTGGGGACATTTGAAGAACAAGGTGTTTGCAACTCCTCCCCGTGATCTTGATGAATTGCAGGGCCGTATTCGAAATGAAGTGGATGCTTTACGCAATAATCCGGCTATGGTGAGACGAGTAGTGCAGGACATGCTCCGTCGCTGTCAGCTTTGTGTCGAAAGGGGAGGTGGACATGTTGAAGGTGTGGGTGCATAAAAGGGCAATGTTAGAAGAGATTCTGCTTGAATAATGTCCAGTCATTCCTGAAGAAAATCTGGTTTATCATATTGACTTTCACTAATTATCCTGCCTTGCACTGATTACCCAAACTTGCAAAAATGCGATTTGAATTTGTCATTTTCAATAACAATGTACTCGGTCATGTGTGACAGCAATGGGTCAATAAAGGTATCATTGGAAAGCTGAGGAGTTCCTCTTCTTTGGTACACTACATGTAAATTGTCAAACTAAATAACCTTGGCATATTAACCCCCTGAATTCGGATTACCTTTTTTTTGATACGCACTGTATAAATCCCAGAAATATATCAAGCCCCAGAAATATAACAAGCGCCACAAATATATCAATCGCCAGAAATATATCAATCGCCAGAAATATATCAATCGCCAGAAATATATCAATCCCAGAAATATATCAATCCCCACAAATATATCAAGCGCCAGAAATATATCAATCCCAGAAATATATCAAGCGCAAGCGCCAGTAGAGGGCGCTGTGTAGTCGATCTCTACTCTAGATTTCGCTTCGCAGCTGCACTGTGGATATCGGATCAGTGTTTCACAACCGGTTACCAGCGCTCTTGCTCCCCGTTGAAGGCATCCAATGTTGATCATATTTTCAAGTTCAGCACAGTAAGACCATTGATCTTAATAATATTATGGTTTTTTCCCGATGCAATTATTAGTCATCCTCATAATAACCATTATTCTTTGATTTGTTTGGGTTTTGATCGGTAGGCCTCGTCATGCTCATTCTCAGGATTAATGGGCTTTGTAAGTTTGTATTACGTGGAGTACATGTAGACCTAGTACTACTACTACAAGTAGGCAAGTAGCCTAGCCCCTTAAATAGTGTCAAAAAACAGAGACATAAAAATAGAGCAATTATGGGTCCTTGCTTGCAAGAAGACTGTAGCTGCGATAATCGTAGCTCTTGGTCCTGTCCCATAGACCATCCTGAGCTACGACGACAAAATTGTCAACATGTTTTCAACTAATTAAAATTTGGATATTTACATTAGATCAGTGGCGTAAATCCACATCGAAAACTGTGGGATGATGCAGAAATTTTCATGTGACCATTGGTGCACGTATTACGCGCGCGAGAATTCCACCAATAGAGAGTGTTTTGTATCGTTATCGTTTATCGCTGTCGGCCCTTAATGCAAAGGGTGTATTAAAATGATTCGAGTTTTAATATTGATTGTATTATTATTGTTTAAAGTTAGGACAATTAATTTGCAAATTTTGTTGCTTCTATTTTTTTCAAATCATGGAAAATTCTGGGGGGGGGATGATTATATGGACCATCCCCCCGGGCCAAAACGTGGGGGGGGGTAAATATATACCCCCATCCCCCGGGATTTACGCCCGTACATTAGATTTGGTGTGAATTTAAATTGAAAGATGAAAGACACCAATTGTAATATTAACGATGGTGCAATTTGGTACATTTAAATTTTTAAAAGTTTTATAAACCTTTTCATGTTAATTTGGGGGCATCATTATGTGATGTCTAAAAGTGGAGTAGGTAATGATTTATATATGATAATTTATTCATCGCATTTGTTTACATGTACTACTACTACTAGGCCTAGTAGTAGTAACGTTAGTACTGACAGTAGGCCTGGATCTTGGAGCCTCAGGCACAGCTTGCTGTTGTTGAAGGACACTTTCGAGGAGTTGGTTTGCCCTTTGGAGGAGGCTTGTCGCCTCATCCAATCCGCCAGGGGGTACGTGGCGTTGCTGCGACATTACTAGATCTAGATCTTACGTAGGCCTACGTTCAGACGACAGAAGATATAGATCTAGACTGCTGACTGGTGTAGTCTAGTCTGATCTTTCGCACTTTTGCATGCACATGTGCAAAAGAAGCGCGAAAGACTACACAGCGCCCTCTACTGGCGCTGGCGTTTGATATATTTCTGGGGATTGATATATTTCTGGCGTTTGATATATTTATGGCATTTGATATATTTCTGGCAATCGTCTTTACATCCTTTTATATTGTTGTATTTTACTCAAATATTTGCCAATGTTTGTTTTATATTTGTTTTTATATTATTTTTTATTTTTGTAGTTGTCTTTTTTGCCCCAATGGCCGCCCATAGATAAAGGCATCTATGTCATCAATTGTTATACTGAAACAAGTTATGCAAAACTTAACAAAAATCATGAAAATTGCCAGCATAGATTATGGGATTAACTCCAGAGTAAAGTGTTCTCTTTGTTTGGCTAATAGGATCTGGCAGATAATGAGGTCATTGTAATACCCAGAGGGAACCAGCCAAAATTTGGAGTTTTTTGGTGGTTGGGGAAAGATGTCCTCCATGATGGATTCCCATAATGCTTCGGTAGAGGTCACAATTTTGTCCAAAGCCTCAACCTGGTATTTTGGTAAAATCTTTGAAGCTAAAAGAGAAGAGATTTCGGTTTATTTCAAACATAATAATCTGTTTGAAAATCGTTTTCATTGACAATTTTTAGCTTCCCATCAAAATACGTAACAACCTATAAGAAACAAGGGAAACAATTATTTGAAAATGTTAACCCCCTGTTCATGCCCCTGAAGGTTGTTTTATGTGAAATGGGATGGTATCCAGTACTCTTGTGCTGGTTACTAGAATACCGTTGGTGGGCACCAGTCTATTTTGTTTGAAACACAATGGTAGGGAAGTAATAAAGAGAACATCACTTCAAAAGTTAATTTAAATTTAAAGTAATGTAAAGTTACTTTATTATGGTTACCTATTGAACTTTTAGCATTCTATTGCACGTCAACTTTAAATTGCCTAATAAAACAAAAATCTGATCATTTAAAAGTAACATGTATATGAATAAAACACAGTTTTCCTGTGGGTTTATATGGATTGCAACTGAAGATTTCATTTTATCAACCTTATTTTATCCTAGAATAATATAAAATTAATGTTCGTTTTTAACATTCTTCTAGAAAAGAATTAATAAAATAGTATAAATGCAAAACAGTAGTTATTGGCCTCCGTTATGTTTCAAACCTAGCAAGTTTTTTCTCAGAGAAAGAAACTGCTAGGTTCAAGACCTAAGGCCAGTAATTACTATTTTGCATTTATATACTACAGGGCCTTTAGGTTGGTAAGCAGTTTGCAACAGCAAATTTTCTATTTATAAAATAGGAAGAAATATATATTTATACATTAACTACATATTTCATGGCCTTGCAGAGATTTTAGCTTGTATAATGCATAATGGCAAAATGTGTTTCTGTAAATGTTACAGTAGATCTAGTGCTCTTGAACAAGTTCTGCTAGCAGATGTGAAGCATCATCTTTTTTGAGTACTAAGGGTTCTCAGAAGAACCTTTGGTTAACTCAACATTTCGATTCGTATGCTTTGATCATCTTCTGGGAGAATGCCGGAATGCTGGTGCAGGAGGGGCTTAAGTAGCTCGGTGGAGGATCATGATCACTAGATCTTTCGGCTTGCTTGTGCCATTATTGTAGATGTAGCTATTACCTATTAAACACAAATTAGAAATACATACCGGTACTTAATTATGTGTAAAATAACGAATGTATATTATTACACAATTTATTTACAGAAAGTGAAAGATAATATTGTAACAAATTATTCAAAAATGTGCCTAAATATCAGCCGTTTTAACCAACCACACACCATCCCTGAAAAATATTCAAATAATAAATCCCATATCCCACTACTTTATTTTAAGCTGGGTTTTAACTTCACAGGTTCAGGAGTTACACAGTTGTAAACCTTACACTTATTTGGGAACTAGCTTTGTATTCTCTTTCTCTTACTCTTACTATTATATCATCGTGATTGTACAAATTAACCAGTGGGTTAATAATTAATGATTTTTATAACATGTCAAATACAATGTTCCCAACTCCGATAGAAAGTTCATGATACAGAATAATACTAATTACTACTTCTGCATGGTACGGTATAATGGTAGGTAAACAAACAACACATGAACAACATTAAAAACAAACTTACCCAACTTTGAAGTCACTTCTGTCAGTGTCACTGCTCAACTTTGCCAGCAAACAATTCTTTTAGATGATATTGTACGTACATTTTCTAACTTAAATATATAATTGTCTTAATTGACTTAAAACCCATCAATCATGTCAACAAACCATGAACAGATTATATGTGTGGTTACATTATAACATAAACATAGACTGGTAACCACCATGCATGCCTCTTCAGTGCATATAGAGTCAGGGAACTTTTACGCTAAACTGACAACAGAGGCCGCCCTTCAACCAAAACTTTCAGGGGGCATGTACATTTTATTCTTGTTTCTAATAAGCCTGTACATGTTTTTAGGGAGGCAGAATATTAAAAAAGTGTTAACAAATGAAATAATACCCGGCCCTCTTTACTGTAATAAATGGGCATTGCATGTGTGAAAATCCCCAGGTTAGGGCAACGTGTGGGGGAATCATTTGAAAGGCACTGTACAGTATAGATTACAATGCTTTTGATAAATAGTGAGAATAAAGTTATTAAGTAGCATTGTTTATTATGATTTATTTTAAGATTTAAATTATGTGGTGACATTGCTGGTACTATTGGCTTCTTATTTTACCATCATCGTTTAAATACACATTCTTGCTATTTCCTTTTGTATACGTCACAAACAATTTGCATGTAACATAACTGAAACTAAGAAATGTTCAACAATGTTATTTATTTGAAGAAATAAGCGGGAAAATAACAAATAATTTTTTAGAATTATATGAAAAAGGAAATAGGTTATTTCTACATGACGACCTACCAGGATTCCTTCCTGCTCCATGCGACATTGCTTGATCTCCCTGTGTATCCGTGGTGTGAGCAAAATCTGCAGAAATCACTGAAACATTTTCAGGACCTAAACAATAAATAACAAAATAATTGATAACGGCAACTCGTCAAACAGGGAGAAGAGGCGGCCATTTTAATAAGCCATCACATGCATCACATTTACATTAATTGATTAAAATTGCAGTTGCATGGACACAGCACTGGTTTATTTATAATGTTAATTTGGGGCGTACCGGTATGCGTTAAGACGGTGATTTCACGTCACGAATGTGAAATGTTCAGTTTTGGGGTGATTTGTCTTATCAAAATTCAAAATAGGAGATTTTATGGATTTTGTCATAGATTACTGTACAGATACAGCTTTTGCCTATCACAGCTAGACCTTTGGGTTTTAATTTATAAACATTAATTAGCTCACATGTGATCTAATTCCCCTAAAGATGCATCGCCCATGTTAAGTGCATGTTTTTACTTTTGTGTTATATAACATGTTCAAAAGTATTTTGACTTAATCATAAGTCCACTTTTCCTAATTTTTATGAAATAAATTTTGGGAAATAAAGTCGAATTAGAAAAATTGCAATACAATGATAATTTCTTTCATAATTTTATTTTTAAATTTTACAATTTTTTATTAAAATATATATTAGGTTTCTCAATTAATTTTTAACGGGGTTTTTCATTTTTATGGTGTCTGCCATAAACTACTTTATATCTTTTGCTTGTCACAGTTTGACTTTGGGTAAACAAGTGATGTAAACAAGTGACGTCATGCATCATATCACCTTTTATTGTATTTGCCCTTGTTTCCAAAACCATTGTTAGCATTAACCTTTTTGAAAATGCTGCATTTGTATTATTTTAATACGTGAAAACTCTTTATGTAGGCTGTTATTTGTCTATGAAACGATGTCCAATTTCAGCCACAATTGCTGGATCGATTGGAATTCTGCCGTGCTGTGTTTTAAACGACTTTTCACATAGGGGTATGAACAAGCGTCAACGAAAAGAACGAGTTACCACACTGATTTTGAAACCGATCTATGACCAGAAACTGGACTTTTTTGCCTAAATCAAAAAGGAATAAAAACATAAAATGTTTGAGCAGAGACTAACATAATGATGTGCAATGCGGAACTGAAAGAAGGTAACTCATAAAGAAAATATATCACATCCAGGTACCGACTGATAAAATACTGATTTTTATTACCTTTTAACCCTCACCCCAACCCAAAGTGAACGAACCCCAACAGCCCCCATAGATTGTCCCACAATTCATTAATTTCCACATTCATTAGCAGTTCGAATAGAGATCACACTAACGCTTTTGCCTCCATGCACTGATGAGTATGCCCAATATAATCATATTTGCTTAAAGATAAGGAATATAATTGGTAATTCATAAATTAAAAAATGGCCGAATTTAACCTAAAACTCATTTGGTGTCAAGTTAAAGATGGTGCCAATCTTCCTTAGAAATAATTTTGTCTGTGATGCTGCCAGAAATGTTTAATTATTTTCAATGATTTCCATCTCGAAGTTAGGAAAGAGCACATTCCAAGTTCTCACAGGTTGGTTTTAATGCATATCTTGGTCCAAAGAGAGTAAGTATAGAATATATTTGCCAACATTATAAATGCTGCACCTTCCCTTTAAGCGCATGATAGACTGTTATGCCGTGTCATTATATGTTGCCATAGTAATCGACGCTTTCCCTTCGTAAATGCTTTCATTAATTGTTCATGCGATATAGACTCCTGCATGATGACACTGATAACAATAAACTTAACATAATGGGAATAACCATGATGATGTGCAAGTACAAGTACAGGAATATGATTATTTACCTATCGTCTGAGAAATAATTGGTATGGCAGAAATTGCATTAGTGTTATTTGTTTTCAAAATAGATAAGTATTTGGGCAATTTGTATAATTTACAGTATTTACTGTAGGTTACAACAACATCGACATTTTAGTCTTCTCATAATTTTTTGTTCAACTCTTTCTTAATTTAACCCTAACCTTCCCAAATCCTCCAAAATCCTCTTTGCTAAAGTTAAGGATTTTGGAGGATTTAGGTTATTAGGCATACGTGCCTTTCCATGGTACATGTACATCCATGTTTGTTGTAGTGATTGCAAGGTCAGTGCTTGGGTCAGCAGGGAGGGTCCCTGGCCATGTACATGTATCACAGATTAGAAACACATGTGTGCATACATGTCATATGCTTGCTTTACTGCTGAAGGATTTTGTGTTAAGCAAATGGGCCTAGGGAGTTAAGGTTAATATGTTTAATGTTTTCAAAGCTGCTTCCCACACGAATATGTCTACACTCCACATATACGGGGAGGGTACAACATTGGTACATTGTATTTTGTAACGTACGATTATTTAAATCATATAGTTTTCATTAAATATATAATAAAATTAACCTTTTTTGTTTAAAGGTAGGCTTACCAAAAATTACCGATTGGTCAAAAATATAATAAAACTAACCCATGAAAATTTCATCACAACAGATGCTCACGTTTTTCAAAAAACGACGAAAAACTGAAACATGTTTTTATTTATGGATATTTTACAAAATAATTCAAATTTTCTCCAAGATGGAAGCACTTCAGGATGAATAATTTATCAGGATGATTGATAGCTGCGTGTACCAGAGATACACCAAGTATGGTAAATTTGCCAGACTTGCTGAAACAGTAATTAGTATTCGTTTTCGAATGATTTGAAATGCTAAGCCTCGTCCAATAAAACACTGTTACGAATTTTTGACAATAGCTACCAGAAGTAGCCTCAAAAGTTCCCATTTCACGCAGTACAATAATTAATAGGCTATGCTTAACAGCCAACATAAAACAACCGTTGTAAATGTAAATACAATGCACCAACGAATTCAGAATCAGCGCTGTCGTGACCTAGACTTTAATTTTCAAAGCAATGCCAAAGTTTCACAAGATTTTCTTCTCTAATGTTGGGTTTGTGTTTATGGAACATGAACAAATAATTTAAAAGGTCGCTGTGTTCACATTATAGTGACATCGAAACTTGTATGTGTATTACTTAGTCTGTGGGCTTATCATACCACAGACTAAGTCCCCCATATGCAACTTCGGTCGGCAGCAAAGAACGTCAATGTCGCTTTTTGGGGACCTTTTTCGACTTAGTGTTGAACCGAGTTTGCGTCACTAAATGATCGGTATCTTCACAACGGTCGCAGTTTAGTGGATGAAAATTACACATTATATAGTTCATTAGTTATTCCTCACTTCAATAAAGTATCAATTTTCTATCTGAAGTGATGTGGATTAAACAGTTTGCAGCTATCCAGAACCGGGAAAATCCGAAACCGGGAAAACGACTGTTAGTAAGTACAGTAGAGTAGTACGCCAGTCTCCTACGACTTTGACAAAGTCACAAAGTATTACGTGAATTCCAGAGCCTAAATTGCACAGAGATTCTAGAATGAATATAACATGATTTTGAACATTCAGTTCGCCTTCCCTTGTCATTCAGCTATCAATGGGTTGTTGTTTTAAAACCCTCCATGGAGTTCCCTATGTTTATACACATCGCACTGCTGGTTTGTTGTTATTTTGTACCCACTATACATCACATGACCACTTTTAGCTCGGAGGCGCCGATCAGTTGCAAGTACTGGTTCAATAGAAGTTATAACTGGATTGTCTCCTGTCTTATTTTTGGATAAGACATAATTAATGTTTTCCAAAAGGTTCGTTCGTTTGTTGTGTTTATGTGATTTGTTCCACTAATAAAGAGAGCAGAACATTAAGTGTTTCATCTAGTTCAAAAAAGCCAGATGTGACTGGCTCTGGCAAAACTCTAAACTTGGACCCAATTTTCAAAAGTGACCTCCCGAATTTATTGTGAAAATTAACAATGTTCCCAACAACATTTCAGGATTTTTCTTTTTCCATCAAAATCTAGAGAAAATGCTCTATATGTTGACATGAAAATCTCAAACTGGTTCCTGGGGTTCCTGGGAGTGAGTTTCTCAGTTGATCCTTTTGGATCTGTATTTGTGATATTGACTCGGATTAATTTCTCCCGAATGTTTTGAGCCTTTCTGAATGCAACAAAGGGTTGTTTTGGAAATATTTCCGAGAGTTTGTTGGTTTTGTTGTATCAGAGGCTAATGTTTGTTTACTGCTTGTTTCACATCTTTTGTGGTATTACGAACGGATTATAAGTTGTTGTTTTGTTTATCTTTTGGTAATTTGTGAATCAGTTTGGCTGGTTGACCAGTGATACTTCGAGTTGCGCTTTTTCGCTCGGTTTGAGTATAGCCTCTGGCTAATAATTTTTGGTGAGAAATTTTGACTTTTTCTGTGAAATCTTCCTCATTGTTGGTGTTTGTGGCATATCGCAGAGTTTCTCAGTAGATAAATGCTTTGAACACATGGGGTGGGTGTGATTGGGTTCTGTGTAGAAACTGGTTTCTGTAGGTTTAGTGTACACTTTTGTGTGTAGGACTAGTATGCCACCATGTTTGTATATGATCAGCCTGTTGTAGGATTTTGTTTTCGAGATCATATAATGTTATGTTACAAATTTCCGGACTGGCTGTTAAGCCAATGCACAACCGATTTTCTGGAGGTAGATTTTATTTTCAAATTGGAAACAATTTCTGTTGAGTATTAGTTCCAGAAATTTTCGGATGTATTTGTTGATGAACTATGGATAGTTGGTTTGGTCAATGGCATTGCATACACAGTTTTTTAATAACAATAATAACAATGTGTGGACTTATATAGCGCACGTATCCACCAACTGAGTGGTGCTCAAGGCGCATATTATTACCCCTGCTCATAAGGCTCATAAGGCTCATAAATCATTCCTGAAACCATCTCAGCTCCCTGGGGAGTATACAGCTCAATTGCTGCCATTACAGCGCATATAAGGCTAATCAACCAACTCTGCCCTCACAGGTACCCATTTAACCCCTGGGTGGAGAGAAGCAATTATGGTTAAGTGTCTTGCTCAAGGACACAAGTGCCTTGGTTTGGCGGATATTTGTGTACATTTTAACATCAATACTTGTTATGAGCACATTTTGTGGAAATGTTATTCCTTCGAGTTTCCGCAGTATGTCTGCTGTGTCGCGTACATATCTAGGTTGGGCGGTTAGGTATAGAAAATGATCTACAAATTCTGAGAGTTTGGCAGATGGACTCGAACATCCACTTATAATTGGTCTTCCAACAAAGGGTGTGCCTGTTGGCGGAGTTTTGTGAATTTTCGGTAGAAAATACATTGTTGGAATGTGACATGCACTGTAAAAAAAACTGTAAAATTACAAGACTTGTTTCCTTTAAAATTACAGCTTGACACCGTATTTCTGGTTTGACGAAGTTTTGTATGTAAATAAACTCCGTACTTTGATAAACAATACGCCGTTTATTTACGTTTTTTGTTTTATATTTAACTGTAAATTTATATTGTCAAGCTGTAATTTTACAGGAAAAAATCTTGTAATTTTACAGGATTTTTTTACAGTGTGCCTGTGAGCTCGGATTGAGATATGCCAGTGTGTTTGTCGAGAGTGTGTTGTTTCGCATTTCGGTTAGGACATTATGAACTAAAAGGATGGTTTCTTGTGTAATATCTTGATCGAACTCGGTGTTAGTGCTCTGAGATTCCTGGTTTGATCACGATTTCAGGGTTGTTCCTCAGATATTTGAGGGCTGATAGTTCAGGGTTTGTCATGTTCTTTTTCTGAGTTCTCAGACAAATGTGAGCAAGTTCATATTTTGTGGCTTCCAAATAGTTTTCAAGTGTTGACTCAGACGTTTTTGGATGCCAAGTGGATGGCGGTTTCAACGGATGGGTGTTGGAAGGTTTGTTATGTATATTAGGAATTCAATTCTCATTCTCGTTTGGAAGACGTCAGTGTCACTCAAACGGGTTGGTTTAGCAGTAGTTAAGTAAGACTAATTGCGGTGACACCATGTGGAATCTCAATTGAGTAGTAATTAGTTCTGAAAAGAACTGGAGGTTCTTTTCAGAACTATTTGTTCTACTAGTGTAGTCAGTAGACTATTGTTGTATTGTTTTGGTTTTAGTCGAGCGTTCAAGTCAAAATTGTTTCATTTTCTGTTTTGATTGTGAACGTTTTGCTCTTTCGTAAATGTTCGTTTTGCCACAGTCGGTAGATAATTTAGTTATATATAGCATATACTTGTGTTATATTATTTTTATTTTTATTTGTGTTATATTATTATTATATTATTATTAAGATAGTTGGGTTGACAACTTGGCACTTGTGTAAGTGGTCAGGGTTTTTGTTCCTTTTTATATATGTATTTATAAAAAAGATTAATCTGGATACAGCATTAATCGGATTTATGGAGCGCGAGTCGTTCACTTATGCCCCAGTCACATTTCCGCCGGGCGCCGGGCGGAGAGGGGGTATCGGGCGGTCACCCGATGTCCCGGCCATCGGAGACAAATCCCGGATGTCTCAAATTGCACTTGGTCACGGTCACATTAGATACGGGCGCCGCACGGCAACAAATTAGATTTCCGCCGATTAAGTCGAACGGACAACGGACGGGGACCGTAGGGTTGCCCTACGGACATCGTCCAGGCACCGTACGGAGGCCTTGAGGCACCCGGCCGATGTTTTCCGCCAGGGCGGAGCCCGCCAGGTGAACGGGGGGAGGCCGGACGTATCCCGCACGATGCCCGCTTGGGGTTTAATGTTTGTACGGCTCCCTTACGGGTCCCCTGCGGTTCATTTGCGATGAGTTGGGTCGAAAAAAAAGTCTACCGGCCATCGGAAAATTATAACTCCGCGTTAAAAGTTGGCGGCGGCCCGTGCGGCGTGTTTTCATTCATTCATTCATTCATTCATTTATTAACACATATTCCAATGTTGACAACAAGAATGTTGTTACAAATAATTACACAATATCAAGAGGTCCTACAATATGCAAAGACAAAATTAGTAACATGAACAGACTAATTATGAGAGAAAAGCTTGTCAACATTGATCCATTGAGCCGATAGCTCCGATTGATCCACCGGTGACCGTAAGATTTCCCCGATTCCCGTACGATTTTAGGCAAAAAGCTCGCCGGGCGGGCGCCTTTCCTACAATCGGCGTAAATGTGACTGGGGCATGACCCAGGCAAATTCCGTCCAAAAATCCCTCGCTTTTCAGAGGGCATTTTTGCAGCTGCAATTATTTAAGGATGAACTACGTGATTACATAATAAGCTTTTGTGAAACACGCACTAGGCAAAATGTGCCTTTGTCATGGGTTTTGCAGTCCACTGAGTCTAACAATGCTCGCGTTAATACTTAAAAGGGTCAGTGAAACATTTGCTTCACTTTAATCCTGACTGCTCTCGTAGACAGACGAAAATTTTCCTCCTCCCTCCCCGCCTACCGAAAAATGTTGTCACAAAGGTAATAATTTATTTTGTACAGCTGTGGAATTAGATAAGACAATTTTCCTCCTCCCCCACCTACCGATCGATTGTGTCACGAAGCTAATTTATTTTGTATAACTGAGGAGGAAATTTTCCTCTTCTTCCTTCCACACCGCCGACCGAACGATTTTGTCACAAAGCTAATAATTTATTCTCTATAACTGTGGAATTAGATCAGACAATTTTCTGCTCCCCTTTTATGTCGCAAAGCTAATAATTTATTTTTGTATAACTGTGGAATTGGATATGAACATTTTCCTCCTCCCTCCCCGCCTACCTACTGATTTTGTCACGAAGCTAATAATTTATTTTGTAAAACTGTGGAATTAGATATTTTTAGTTTCATTGGTTTGGTATGCTCTATTATTACGAGGGAAGCCGAATATCTTACCGAAATGCTTTACTGAAGCTCTTAAAAAGGCGGTGGAAAAAATGGGTCAATAGTACCTGCTTCCATAGTTATACCTTGTCTTCTTAGTAGCTGATTACACGATTCTATTAGGTTTAGGTATATTCTCAAAACATTTAGAAAGAAAATTAGCAAAGAAAATTTTAAAAAAGCAAAGAAAATTAGAAACTTTTGGTGAGCAATTGAATAAACTTGCTCAATCGCGAGTAAAGTAAGCTCGTTGTATTTCTTATTACTAAATTAATTTCATGAACAATTTATGAGTTATTACTTATCCTAACAATATGTGAAATGTTAAAATGAAAGTTACAAGTTAATTATTATTACCATATATAAACTGAATCAGTTGGTCAGCGCACATAGTGCAGGTGTGATGAGTGTAGATTACTTGCTGACCAACTGATTTCAAACACAATTGGATTTTAATGTTTCTTCGTTAAATCAACTATGCGAAAATTAAATCAGTGGACTCGGAAACCCAAAACGTTGAAGGACAAAAACAATAGCGTCTTATTTCAGTCTGAGACTCGTAAATCGATAAATGTATATATTTCATAACAAAACAAAATGCTTAAAGGGTACATTCTTAACTTGGTTATTTGGTTAATCCTTGTTACAAATATAAAAATCCACCATATGCTAATCAGTCAATGGTTGTTAATGTAATATTCATTTACAATTATTTTAACTTGTGATCAGTGCTCAATAGCCTCTGTTGACTGAAACGATACACAAAAGTATCTTTAATATGCCTTAAATGGTGACAAATTTGAATTTTCAATTGCCTGCAACACCTTTAATATCATATGAAAGAATTTTATTGTGTTACCAGAGTTAATAAATGTAGAAAAATGAAGATCCATATCAGTGTTGTAATATTTTTGCCTTTTTTTCATGCATACAGTATGCACATAACAAAGTGCTAAAAATGGCGGCCATTTTAAAATTCAACATGGCCGCCATCGGGGGAATAGGGAAAAATGGCATCAAGCAGTTTTGCATTTGTTGACATATTTATAGGAGATCCTGAGAGTTTCAAAGATTGTACCCGAAAATGCATATGGACTCCACAAGATCACAGACTATACTGCTTTTATAGTCCATGAGCAACCATTTCAAAATTCACCCTTTTCCCCGTACAATCTGGTATGACCAATTTTTGTCAATACATGGTTTGTTTGAATGTGTCTGTCTTTATCAGAATAATATGATAGACTGGTATGGGTCGCTTTATGCTATTTAAAACTGAGACATTTTAATGACGTTACTTATGGGGATAAAATCAGTGGTGTTCAGCACATGGTTAAAACGTGAAATATAACCCAAAATATTGAACATAAATGATGAATTCTGAATTCCGAACTAAAGGAAATATTCATCCCTTGTCCTAGGGAAGGATCCAGTACGAAGCAGGCTGTACTTACATGCTTATTCATGCTGATTGTCCTGGTGTAATTTATTATTTATTTCTTTTTTGTTTATTTATTTTATTATTATTAATTTAGGTATTTCAATAATGCGTATATGAAATAAATTTGGCTGAAATTTTAAAAATCACAAAGAAAATTTAGGAGTAACAAAAGACGGTTCTAAATAATTTTTATTTGTTTTATGTTTGCAAACGCTACACTGTTATCATTTAACCATTTACAATTAAGGTGTGTTTGTGTATCACAGGCATTTGTAAAACAAAATACATGATGAACTGAAAGGTTTGCGGTGACACCATGTGATGAGTAAATCTCTCTTTTGAGTACCGTATGTGTGGTTCCGAAGGAACCGGTTGACTCAACGTTTCAGACAGTGTACTCTGTCCGTCGTCAGGAGAATGCTGGCATTCTCCTGACGACTCATCACATGGTGTCACCGCAAACCTTTCAGTTAATTGTTCTTCCACCATGCAAACCTTCAAGTCTGGCTTAAAATACATGATGTCCAATATCAAAAATCATAAGAAACATGATAAATATTTCTATGACGAACATCATGTTCAAAGTTTTAACTCAATAAAATAATTTCAGATGAACATTTCGTTGTGGCGGCTATCCTCTTTATAAAACAACATGCTACGATCTGAACAAACTGGTATGGATTGTAATTCCAGTAAGCGGTGCACCCATGCCAAAATTTGAACCCATTGATACCATAATGAAAAGCGATTTACTACTTAGGCCTACCTTGACACCTGTAGTGCGAAGTGCTTGGAAACTTCTTTTTCACCGTTGTTATGTCGCAAGCTGAGAATATTTGTGAAATGCGCACCTGTAAATTAAGATCGAAGCTGCAAAATGCTACTGGTTTTCACGAATTCTATATTGTAAACCAAGGTGCGTCATTCACATTACATATTAATGAGGGAATTTCCAACAATTATCATGTTTATCCATCGTCGCCAGAAACCCACCCTGGTGCTTTGGTTTTTTTTATTTTTATTTTTTTATTTTTTTATTTTTTTATTTGGGGGGGGTTGGGGTTTTTTTTGGCAGAATTTTACTAGGATAGAGATTACGTCGGTTTATTAATGCCCTACAGTTAATTGGTTTTGTATTTAAGCGATCTTACACAGGAGTTCGTAGGGTTCAAAGTCGCAAAAGAAACTTTTTCGTCGTTCGTGGTTGTTTTATTATTTTTTAATCCCGCTACCTTTTTCTGAAAATTGCTGCTGAAAATTTATTGTATGTTACAACTTTCGGCATCATACAATCGGCATCCGCTAGTTTTTCAAACTAAGCTCCGACCAGAAACAGCAATTTCATTTATTCGGCCTTATATTGCAACATCGGGGTTTTTCCAATTATAAGGCAATATTTGCAGGGAACAAAGGGGTGGGGATGTACTCTTCCATCAATAATGTTACCATGTCTACCAATATATCACCTATTGTTTCGACATTCGATTTCTCCCTGGCGCGATGGCTTCAAACAAAACATTTTGATTATTGTGCAAAATTCATGCGTATACATATACAAGCACCATAGTACCATTACATTATAGGATAAGTCAAAACTGTTCATTATGAGCGCGTCTTTGTGTTAATTTATCAACGCTTTTTACGTGATTCGGTGTTTATATTGTTATCCCATATAAATTGGTTTTGTTTTTAACGTGTCTTTGTGTCTGAATTAATTAACGTACCAGCGTTTTTGTTGTTGTTTTCGTGGGGTTTTTTTTTGGGGGGGGGGGGGGTAAACAACACAATGCGTTTAACTTTCACAAACAAACGCAAAATATAGGCATCAGAAAAGCGTTTAAATATAACTTGTTAATTGTTTTAAAGTGGAAATACAATCGTTGTTGTTTCTCCTTTGAGTATAGACAATACAGAAAATGTATATTACCAAACCAACATTATTTCTGGGAACTATTGTTAATAAAGTGGGCCCACGGCAACAATTTGTTAATGGTCTTGGTATGTATACTGAAAATACAATCCCCATTCATATTTGTTTTTATTCATCCTAACATGGACTTTGGAAATGAGTACTGCCTTAATTTCCAGCTGAAAATTGTTAAACTTTTCTAAGAAATGACAGCATCTCAGACACAATTCATTCTATGACGAGTAATACCATCATCAACAATAGGGCCTAAATTACAGTAGAGTAACACTTATACCGAATATTTTGTGAAATATGTTTGTAAGATAATGTTGTCTCCCCTATATATATGTATCGACCTGTATCTTAGGAATGTGCATGGGCAAATTTAGTGTCGTCTTGCGCGTCCCCTCAATTTATCATGTTGACACATTGCACATTATTGCAAGTAGTGTTAGGTTTTCATAATCTTACATAATTTCATTTAAGTGTATATGTATCTAATCACAAACATATGGCTTTTGATAACTGATTTACTTTGAAGGAATTTTAGCTGGCTGTTTGTGATCCAACTTCACGGTCATTACCCTTAATTATGGTTTTGGCAGATAACGTATGTTTCAGTGATCGGCCTGCGTTTGATTGAATAGCAACCTTGCTGTCTATGTGTAAAATGTTGAGCCTTATTAATGGCTACGTATGAAACGTATTCAGTTGTCTTGTACAATTAGCCCTATTTGTTTAAATTTGTTTCTCGGATTTATTTTTTGGAATTCTCATTTTGCGAAATTGATTGCCGTTATACGAAAATGAAAATAGCATTTTAGTGAAAATCTCCAGTCGAACCTACTTTGCTAAATTGTATAACGAATGTGCATTAGTAAAGAGAACGACGTATATGCTAAATTGAATATAATGCTTAATGAATTCGCATGCCTGAAAATGAAATTGAATGCTTGAATTCTTAATTCAAAACACAGTAACAACTGGAGAGGCAAAATCGCTTTAATATGAACGTATGAAAGTGAAATTGGCTGCTTATTTGCCGAAATTGACCGGGAAAACCTATAATATATATACAATTGTATTGTTGTATTAGCAGGTTTCTTTATCTTTTATTATTGATTGATGATTAATAAAACAATCTAAGAGATCTAATAGTGTGACTGGTAATCCTACATTAAAGCCAGGCGGCATCAGCCGACGAGACAACACTACACTATATATATAACACTCCCCACTACAAGTAAATTACTGGAAAAAAAGAAAGAATTATTTTGTTCTTTAAGACGGCAACTCGTCAAACAAACGGTAATGTGCTGAAAAATTTCCTGAATATTGTTATTTCTAGGGAAAAGAGGCGGCCATTTTAATAAGCTATCACATACATCACATTTACATTAACTGATTAAAATTGCAGTTGCATGGACACCGCACTGGTTTATTTATAATGTTAATTTGGGGCGTACCGGTATGCGTTAAGACGGTGATTTCACGTCACGAATGTGAAATATTCAGTTTTGGGGTGATTTGTCTTATCAAAATTCAAAATAGGAGATTTTATGGATTCTGTCATAGATTATTGTACAGGTACAGCTTTTGCCTATCACAGTTAGACCTTTGGGGTTTAATTTATAAACATTAATTAGCTCACATGTGATCTAATTCCCCTAAAGATGCATCGCCCGTGTATGTGTTTTTACTTTTGTGTTACTATTTCACTGACAACTTCGTGCAGTGTTGTTTGTTATCTGAATATAATTGTTTTCCCTTGAAGAACGGAAAACAAGTACCTTAAAATGAAATATTTAATTATTTTGTCAAAAGCATGGCTCAATTAATTTTTAACGGGGTTTTCCATGTTTATGGTGTCTGCCATAAACTACTTTATATATTTTGCTTGTCACAGTTTGACTTTGGGTAAACAAGTGACGTCATGCATCATATCACCTTTTATTGTATTTGCCCTTGTTTCCAAAACCATTGTTAGCATTAACCTTTTTGAAAATGCTGCATTTGTATTATTTTAATACGTGAAAACTCTTTATGTAGGCTATTATTTGTCTATGAAACGATGTCCAATTTCAGCCACAATTGCTGAATCGATTGGAATTCTGCCGTGCTGTGTTTTAAACGACTTTTCACATAGGGGTATGAACACGTGTCAACGAAAAGAACGAGTTACCGCACTGATTTTGAAACCGATCTATGACCAGAAACCGGACTTTTTTGCCTAAATCAAAAAGGAATAAAAACATAAAATGTTTGAGCAGAGACTAACATAATGATGTGCAATGCGGAACTGAAAGAAGGTAACTCATAAAGAAAATATATCACATCCAGGTACCGACTGATAAAATACTGATTTTTATTACATTTTACCACCACCCCAACCCAAAGTGAACGACCCCCCAACAGCCCCCATAGATTGTCCCACAATTCATTAATTTCCACATTCATTATAGCAGTTCGAATAGAGATCACACTAACGCATTTGCCTCCATGCACTGATGAGTATGCCCAATATAATCCTATTTGCTTAAAGATAAGGAATATAATTGGTAATTCATAAATAAAAAAATGGCCGAATTTGAACCTAAAACTCATTTGGTGTAAAGTTAAACATGCTACCAATCTTCCTTAGAAATAATTTTGTCTGTGATGCTGCCAGAAAATTTAAATTATTTTCAATGATTTCCATCTCGAAGTTAGGAAAGAGCACGTTCCAAGTTCTCACAGGTTGGTTTTAATGCATATCTTGGTCCAAAGAGAGTAAGTATAGAATATATTTGCCAACATTATAAATGCTGCACCTTCCCTTTAAGCGCATGATAGACTGTTATGCCGTGTCATTATATGTTACCATAGTAATCGACGCTCTCCCTTCGCAAATGCTTTCATTAATTGTTCATGCGATATAGACTTCTGCATGATGACACTGATAACAATAAACTTAACATAATGGGAATAACCGTGATGATGAGCAAGTACAAGTACAGGAATATGATTATTTACCTATCGTCTGAGAAATAATTGGTATGGCAGAAATTGCATTAGTGTTATTTGTTTTCAAAATAGATAAGTATTTGGGCAATTTGTATAATTTACAGTATTTACTGTAGGTTACAACAACATCGACAATTTAGTCTTCTCATAATTTTGTGTTCAACTCTTTCTTAATTTAACCCTAACCTTCCCAAATCCTCCAAAATCCTCTTTGCTAAAGTGAAGGATTTTGGAGGATTTAGGTTATTAGGCATACGTGCCTTTCCATGGTACATGTACATCCATGTTTGTTGTAGTGATTGCAAGGTCAGTACTTGGGTCAGCGGACACTGTTTATTGCTCCATGCATGCAGGGAGGGTCCCTGGCCATGTACATGTATCACAGATTAGAAACACATGTGTGCATACATGTCATATGCTTGCTTTACTGCTGAAGGATTTTGTGTTAAGCAAATGGGCCTAGGGAGTTAGGGTTAATATGTCTACACGAATATGTCTACACTCCACATATACGGGGAGGGTACAACATTGTACATTGTATTTTGTAACGTACGATCATTTAAATCATATAGTTTTCATTAAATATATAATAAAACTAACCTTTTTTGTTTAAAGGTAGTCCTACCAAAACTTACCGATTGGTCAAAAATATAATAAAACTAACCCGTGAAAGTTTCATCACAACAGATGCTCACGTTTTTGAGAAAACGACGAAAAACTGAAACATGTTGTTTTTATTTATGGATATTTTACAAAATAATTCAAATTTTCTCCAAGATGGAAGCACTTCAGGATGAATAATTTATCAGGATGATCGATAGCTGCGTGTACCAGAGATACACCAAGTATGGTAAATTTGCCAGACTTGCTGAAACAGTAATTAGTATTCGTTTTCAAGCAATTTAAAATGCTAAGCCTCGTCCAATAAAACACTGTTACGAATTTTTGACAATAGCTACCAGACGTAGGGTCAAAAGTTCCCATTTCACGCAGTACAATAATTATATAGGCTAGCTTAACAGCCAACATAAAACAACCGTTGTAAATGTCAATACAATGCACCAACGAATTCAGAATCAGCGCTGTCGTGACCTAGACTTTAATTTTCAAAGCAATGCCAAAGTTTCACAAGATTTTCTTCTCTAATGTTGGGTTTGTGTTTATGGAACATGAACAAATAATTTAAAAGATCGCTGTGTTCATCACATTATAGTGACATCGAAACTTGTATGTGTATTACTTAGTCTGTGGGCTTATCATCCCACAGACTAAGTCCCATCCCACATATGCAACTTCGGTCGGCAGCAAAGAACGTCAATGTCGCTTTTTGGGGACCTTTTTCGACTTAGTGTTGAACCGAGTTTGCGTCACTAAATGATCGGTATCTTCACAACGGTCGCAGTTTAGTGGATGAAAATTACATATTATATAGTTCATTAGTTATTCCTCACCTCAGTAAAGTATCAATTTTCTATCTGAAGTGATGTGGATTAAACAGATTTGCAGCTATCCAGAACCGGGAAAATCCGAAACCGGGAAAACGACTGTTAGTAAATACAGTAGAGTAGTACGCCAGTCTCCTACGACTTTGACAAAGTCACAAAGTATTACGTGAATTCCAGAGCCTAAATTGCACAGAGATTGTAGAATGAATATAACATGATTTTGAACATTCAGTTTGCCTTCCCTTGCCATTCAGTTAATAATGGGTCGTTGTTTTAAAACCCTCCATGGAGCTCCCTATGTTTATACACAGCGCACTGCTGGTTTGTTGTTATTTTTGTACCCACTATACATCACATGACCACTTCTACAATCCCGGCCAAAATAGTTGGGACACGTGACAATAAACATACCCTACGCTGTCCCCGCTCTCCGCTCCCCTGCTCCCCCGCTCCCCACCTCCCCCCACCAATGTTGTTATCTCCAGCCGGAGCACAGACCGCCCAATAAGAGCCAACATTGTCAGGGGGCCGGGGGGCCCAGCGAGATTTGGCCGGGATTGTCTGAATTCCCTTGTAGTATAATATGTGAGCGACATGCCCATTTTATCCATGCGCTTATTGGCTGTCTTTGTGATTTATTATTTATTTTTTTTGTTCAGTTTATTTTATTTTATTACTACAGTAGTATTATTAAGTTTTCTCTGGAGGGGTGTTTGGTTTTGTTTCCCAAACATGAAATAGCGTCCAAAGGTTGAATTAAAGAAAATTATTTGGGGAAAAAAATTATAATAATGATAAAATATTATTGTAGATTTTACCCTAACGTGTGATAAATTATACTCTTTATACAAAAAGATACAAACGTTCTAATCGGGTGGGATTCGAACCCACGATCCTCGCGTTTTACAACAGGTGTCTTATCCACTATACCACCGTGGTATACACCAGTTCGGTCCCATTCATATGTCGATGGATAATGTAACCACGGTTCACCACGGTTCACCACTGAACAATAAAGAAGGAGAGTCACTCCCTTCCTTTCTTTATTGGTTTCGATGGATCACCGTTGGATTTTTCGTCAAAATAACGGAATGAGGGGATGAAACCAAATTGAAGAGGCTTGTATGTTGTTTGTGTATCTTAATGTGCTTTTCGCGTTGAACACAAACTCTCTTTTGGGAACTTATGGACCAAAATGGCATGGTGAACCGTGTACGGTGCACCCTACAATAAAGTTCTGATCATCTGTGTTTTGCGCGCAAGCGCATTGCAGCCATGCATCGTCCAAGGGTATCGAACTGGGAACGTTTGCAGGTTGCCACGGTGGTCTAGTGGTTAAGACATCTGATCTGAAATGCGGAGATCGTATGTTCGAATCCCAATCAAGTAGAATGTTTATGTATTTTTGTCCGCAACACCGACAATAATATTACTTTTATTTATTTATTGTTTATTTTATTTTTTGATAATTATTTTTGGATTATTGGATGATGATTTTGAGGAGGAGAGTGACGAAGATGATGAGGATAATGAGGATGAGGATGACGTCCAGCGTCACCTACATCATTGGCATCATCATCATCACGAGATGATCACCAACACCATCACTTGCCTTGTCCCTTAATGTATTGTCCTTGAGACAAAGACAAAGACTGCGGTTTGCCCGCGTCTGGTCACGGCTCCGTAGATAAACTAAGAGAAAATTCAGACAATCCCGGCCAAAATAGTTGGGACACGTGACAATAAACATACCCTACGCTGTCCCCGCTCTCCGCTCTCCGCTCCCCTGCTCCCCCGCTCCCCCCCTCCCCCCACCAATGTTGTTATCTCCAGCCGGAGCACAGACCGCCCAATAAGAGCCAACATTGTCAGGGGGCCGGGGGGCCCAGCGAGATTTGGCCGGGATTGTAGCTCGGAGTCGCCGATCAGTTGCAAGTACTGGCTCAATAGAAGTTAGAACTGGATTGTCTCCTGTCTTGTTTTTGGATAATACATAATTGATGTTTTCCAAAAGGTTCGTTCGTTTGTTGTGTTTATGTGATTTGTTCCACTAATAAAGAGAGCAGAACATTAAGTGTTTCATCTAGTTCTTCAAAAAAGCCAGATGTGACTGGCTCTGGCAAAACTCTAAACTTGGACCCAATTTTCAAAAGTGACCTCCCGAATTTATTGTGAAAATTAACAATGTTCCCAATGACATTTCAGGATTTTTCTTTTTCCATCAAAATCTAGAGAAAATGCTCTATATGTTGACATGAAAATCTCAAACTGGTTCCTGGGAGTGAGTTTCTCAGTTGATCCTTTTGGATCTCTATTTGTGATATTTACTCGGATTAATTTCTCCCGAATGTTTTGAGCCTTTCTGAATGCAACAAAGGGTTGTTTTGGAAATATTTCTGAGAGTTTGTTGGTTTTGTTGTATCAGAGGCTAATGTTTGTTTACTGCTTGTTTCACATCTTTTGTGGTATTATACGAACGGATTATAAGTCGTTGTTTTGTTTATCTTTTGGTAATTTGTGAATCAGTTTGGCTGGTTGACCAGTGATACTTCGAGTTGCGCTGTTTCGCTCGGTTTGAGTATAGCCTCTGGCTAATAATTTTTGGTGAGAAATTTTTACTTTTTCTGTGAAATCTTCCTCATTGTTGGTGTTTCTGGCATATCGCAGAGTTTCTCAGTAGATAAATGCTTTGAACACATGGGGTGGGTGTGATGGGGTTCTGTGTAGAAACTGGTTTCTGTAGGTTTGGTGTACACTTTTGTAGTATGCCACCATGGATATGATCAGCCTATTGTAGGATTTTATTTTCGAGATCATATAATGTTATGTTACAAATTTCCGGACTGGCTGTTAAGCCAATTGCACAACCGATTTTCTGGAGGTAGATTTTATTTCCAAATTGGAAACAATTTCTGTTGAGTGTTAGTTCCAGAAATTTTCGGATGTATTTGTTGATGAACTAGGGATAGTTGGTTTGGTCGATGGCATTGCCTCGGTTTGGCGGATATTTGTGTACATTTTAACAACATCAATACTTGTGATAAGCACATTTTGTGGAAATCTTATTCCTTCGAGTTTCCGCTGTATGTCTGCATGCTGTGTCGCGTACATATCTAGGTTAGGCGGTTACTATATATAGGGAGTAGAAAATGATCTACAAATTCTGAGATTTTGGCAGATGGACTCGAACATCCACTTATAATTGGCGGAGTTTGTGAATATTCGGTAGAAAATACATTGTTGGAATGTGACATGCCTGTGAGCTCGGATCGAGATATGCCAGAGTGTGTTTGTCGAGAGTGTGTTCTTTCGCATTTCGGTTAGGACATTATGAACTAAAAGGATGGTTTCTTGTGTAATATCTTGATCGAACTCGGTGTTAGTGCTCTGAGATTCCTGGTTTGATCACGATTTCAGGGTTGTTCCTCAGATATTTGAGGGCTGATAGTTCAGGGTTTGTCATGTTCTTTTTCTGAGTTCTCAGACAAAAGTAGGCAAGTTCATATTTTGTGGCTTCCAAATAGTTTTCAAGTGTTGACTCTGTGTAGTTTTTGGATGCCAAGTGGATGGCGGTTTCAACGGATGGGTTTTGGAAGATTTGTTATGTATATTAGGAATTCAATTCTCATTCTCGTTTGGAAGATGTCAATGTCACTCAAACGGGTTGGTTTAGCAGAAGTTGGAACAAAGTTTAAACCTTTAGAGCATTTTTTCAATTTGAGATAGTTTTACTTTGGAAAGGTTTGTGATGAATTGTTCACTTTGTTCTACTAGTGTAGTCAGTAGACTATTGTTGTATTGTTTTGGTTTTAGTCGAGCGTTCAAGTGAAAATTGTTTCATTTTCTGTTTTGATTGTGAACGTTTTGCTCTTTCGTAAATGTTCGTTTTGCCACAGTCGGTAGATAATTTAGTTATATATAGCATATACTTGTGTTATATTATTTTTATTTATATTTGTGTTATATTATTATTATATTATTATTAAGATAGTTGGGTTGACAACTTGGCACTTGTGTAAGTGGTCAGGGTTTTTGTTCCTTTTTATATATGTATTTATAAAAAAGATTAATCTGGATACAGCATTAATCGGATTTATGGAGCGCGAGTCGTTCACTTACCCAGGCAAATTCCGTCCAAAAAATCCCTCGCTTTTCAGATGGCATTTTTGCAGCTACAATTAATTAAGGATGAACTACGTGTTTACATAATAAGCTTTTGTGAAACACGCACTAGGCAAAATGTGCCTTTGTCATGGGTTTTGCCGTCCACTGAGTCTAACCATGGAGGAAGAAAATGGTCTAACAATGCTCGCGTTAAGGCTTAAAAGGGTCAGTGAAACATTTGCTTCACTTTAATCCTGACTGCTCTCGTAGACAGACGAACATTTTCCTTGTCACGAAGCTAATAATTTATTTTGTAAAACTGTGGAATTAGATATTTTTATTTTTCATTGGTTTGGTGTGCTCTATTATTACGAGGGAAGCCAAATATCTTACCGAAATGCTTTACTGAAGCTCTTAAAAAGGCGGTGGAAAAAAATGGGTCAATAGTACCTGCTTCCATAGTTATACCTTGTCTTCTTAGTAGCTGATTACACGATTCTATTAGGTTTAGGTATATTCTCAAAACATTTAGAAAGAAAATTAGCAAAGAAAATTTTTTAAAAGCAAAGAAAATTAGAAACTTTTGGTGAGCAATTGAATAAACTTGCTCAATCGCGAGTAAAGTAAGCTCGTTGTATTTCTAAATTACTAAATTAATTTCATGGGCAATTTATGAGTTATTACTTATCCTAACAATATGTGAAATGTTAAAATGAAAGTTACAAGTTAATTATTATTACCATATAGAAACTGAATCAGTTGGTCAGCGCACATAGTGCAGGTGTGATGAGTTTAGATTACTGGCTGACCAACTGATATCAAACACAGATGTATTTTAATGTTTCTTTGTTAAATCAATTATGCGAAAATTAAATCAGTGGACTCGCAAACCCAAAACGTTAAAGGAGAAAAACAACAGCGTCTTATTTCAGTCTGAGACTCGTAAATCGATAAATGTATATATTTCATAACAAAACAAAATGCTTAAAGGTACAGTCTTAACTTGGTTATTTGGTTAATCCTTGTTACAAATATAAAAATCCACCATATGCTAATCAGTCAATGGTTTTTAATGCAATATTCATTTACAATTATTTTAACTTGTGATCAGTGCTCAATAGCCTCTGTTGACTGAAACGATACACAAAAGTATCTTTAATATGCCTTAAATGGTGACAAATTTGAATTTTCAAATGCCTGCAACACCTTTAATATCATATGAAAGAATTTTATTGTGTTACCAGAGTTAATAAATGTAGAAAAATTAAGATCCATATCAGTGTTGTAATATTTTGGCCTTTTTTTCATGCATACAGTATGCACATAACAAAGTGCTAAAAATGGCGGCCATTTTAAAATTCAATATGGCCGCCATAGGGGGAATAGGAAAAAATGGCATCAAGCAGTTTTGCATTTGTTGACATATTTATAGGAGATCCTGAGTGTTTCAAAGATTGTACCCGAAAATGCATATGGACTCCACAAGCTCACAGACTATACTGCTTTTATAGTCCATGAGCAACCATTTCAAAATTCACCCTTTTCCCCGTACAATCTGGTATGACCAATTTTTGTCAATACATGGTTTATTTGAATGTGACTGTCTTTATCAGAATAATATGATAGACTGGTATGGGTCGCTTTATGCTATTTAAAACTGAGACATTTTAATGACGTTACTTATGGGGATAAAATCAGTGGTATTCAGCACATGGTTAAAACGTGAAATATAACCCAAAATATTGAACATAAATGATGAATTCTGAATTCCGAACTAAAGGAAATATTCATCCCTTGTCCTAGGGAAGGATCCAGGACGAAGCAGGCTGTACTTACATGCTTATTCATGCTGATTGTCCTGGTGTAATTTATTATTTATTTATTTATTTTATTATTATTAATTTAGGTATTTCAAAAATGAGTAAATCTCTCTTTTGAGTATGTGTGGTTCCGAAGGAACCGGTTGACTCAACGTTTCGGACAGTGTACTCTGTCCGTCGTCAGGAGAATGCTGGAATTCTCCTGACGACTCATCACATGGTGTCACCGCAAACCTTTCAGTTAATTGTTCTTCCACCATGCAAACCTTCAGGTCTTACTTCAAATACATGATGTCCAATATCAACAATCATAAGAAACATGAGAAATATTTATATGACGAACATCATGTTCAAAGTTTTAACTCAATGAAATAATTTCAGATGAACATTTCGTTGTGGCGGCTATCCTCTTTGTAAAACAACATGCTATGATCTGAACAAACTGGTATAGATTGTAATTCCTGTAAGCGGTGCACCCATGCCAAAATTTGAACCCATTGATACCATAATGGAAAGCGATTCACTACTTAGGCCTACCTTGACACCTGCAGTGCGAAGTGCTTGGAGACTTCTTTTTCACGGTTGTTATGTCGTAAGCAGAGAATATTTGTGAAATGCGCACCTGTAAATTAAGATCGAAGCTGCAAAATGCTACTGGTAAACCAAGGTGCGTCATTCACATTACATATTAATGAAGGAATTTCCAACAATTATCATGTTTATCTATCGTCGCCAGAAACCCGCCCTGGTGCTTTGTTTTTTTTATTTGTTTTTTATTTTTTTATATTTTTTATTGGGGGGGGGGGTTGGGGTTTTTTTGGCAGAATTTTACTAGGATAGAGATTATGTCGGTATATTAACGAAGATTTGCCCTACAGTTAATTGGTTTTGTATTTAAGCGATCTTACACAGGAGTTCGTAGGGTTCAAAGTCGCAAAATAAACTTTTTCGTCGTTCGTGGTTGTTTTATTATTTTTTAATCCCGCTACCTTTTTCTGAAAATTGCTGCTGAAAATTTATTGTATGTTACAACGTTCGTCATCATACAATCGGCATCCGGTAGTTTTTCAAACTAAGCTCCGACCAGAAACAGCAATTTCATTTATTCGGCCTTATATTGCAACATCGGGGTTTTTCCAATTATGAGGCAATATTTGCAGGGAACAAAGGGGTGGGGATGTACTCTTGCATCAATAATGTTACCATGTCTACCAATTATATCACCTATTGTTTCGATTTCTCCCTGGCGCGATGGCTTCAAACAAAACATTTTGATTATTGTGCAAAATTCATGCGTATACATAATACAAGCACCATAGTACCATTACATTATAGAATAAGTCAAAACTGTTTATTATGAGCGCGTCTTTGTGTTAATTTATCAACGCTTTTTACGTGATTCGGTGTTTATAGTGTTATCCTATATAAATTGGTATTGTTTTTAACGTGTCTTTGTGTCTGAATTAATTAACGTTTTTGTTTTTGTTTTCGTTTATTTTTGGGGGGATAAACAACACAATGCGTTTAACTTTCACAAACAAACGCAAAATATAGGCATCAGAAAAGCGTTTAAATATAACTTGTTAATATTTTTTTAAAGTGGAAATACAATCGTAGTTGTTTCTCCTTTGAGTATAGACAATACAGAAAATGTATATTACCAAACCAACATTATTTCTGGGAACTATTGTTAATAAAGTGGGCCCACGGCAACAATTTGTTAATGGTCTTGGTATGTATACTGAAAATACAATCCCCATTCATATTTGTTTTTATTCATCCTAACATGGACTTTGGAAATGAGTACTGCCTTAATTTCCAGCTGAAAATTGTTAAACTTTTCTAAGAAACGACAACATCTCAGACACAATTAATTATATGAAGAGTAATACCATCATCAAAAATAGGGCCTAAATTACAGAGTATTACACTTATACCAAATATTTTGTGAAATATTTTATCATGTTGACACATTGCACCTTTACCTTAAACTTGCGTTATGAAAAGTAGTGTTAAGTTTTTCATAATCTTACATAATTTCATTTAAGTGTATATGTATCTAATCACAAACATAATGGCTTTTGATAACTGATTTACTTTGAGGGAATTTTAGCTGGCTGTTTGTGATCCAACTTCACGGTCATTACCCTTAATTATGGTTTTGGCAGATAACGTATGTTTCAGTGATCAGCCTGCTTTTGATTGGATAGCAACCTTCCTCTCTGTGTGTAAAATGTTGAGCCTTATTAATGGCCACGTACAGCACAACAAACGACGAATTTGGCTTTAGTTCTTAACTGCCTTTCCTACATTGTTGGTGATTCGAAATCAAGGACAGATTGATCAACTGATGTTGGGGAAGGGTCTATATGTATCAATTTCATTTTATGAGTAGACAATAGTACTCTTGCCTCTTGCGATTTAAACAAAATAACCACTCGAACAGCATTCAAATTCACATTGAGCTTTTCGCGGCAGGTATTTGGTCATTCAAATTCACTAATGGGCAGGCATTTGTGGAATTTGTGCGACTTAATTGACGGTAAGCGAAAAACCACATGAATGGACAATAAGTAACCAGGATAAAAAAATCATAAAGACACATGTCCAATATAACATAAATGTTTCAGAAACACATTACAGACTTAGAACCAGGACAAAAAACCAATAAAGATTATAATCATCACATAATAAACAAAACAAAGTGTGATATAAAAAAAAAGACCGAGAGGCCCTGTGTACAGTGTACGAGAAACGCACATGGTTAAAGGAAACAAAATTAAATTTGAATTAAAGCAAAGATGTGAAACGTATTCAGTTGTCTTGTACAGTTAGTCCTATTTGTTTAATTTTGTTTTTCGGATTTATTTTTTGGAATTCTCATTTTGCGAAATTGATTGCCGTTACACGAAAATGAAAATAACATTTTAGTGAAAATCTCCAGTCGAACCTACTTTGCTAAATTGTATAACGAGTGTGCATTACTAAAGAGAACGACGTATATGCTAAATGGAATATAATGCTTAATGAATTCGCATGCCTGAAAATGAAATTGAATGCTTGAATTCTTAATTCGTAACAACTGGAGAGGCAAAATCGCTTTAATATGAACGTATGAAAGTGAAATTGGCTGCTTATTTGCCGAAATTGACCGGGACAACCTATAATATATATACAATTGTATTGTTGTATTAGCAGGTTTCTTTATCTTTTATTATTGATTGATGATTAATAAAACAATCTAAGAGATCTAATAGTGTGACTGGTAATCCTACATTAAAGCCAGGCGGCATCAGCCGACGAGACAACACTACACTATATATATAACACTCCCCACTACAAGTAAATTACTGGAAAAAAAGAAAGAATTATTTTTTTCTTTAAGACGGCAACTCGTCAAACAAACGGTAATGTGCTGAAAAATTTCCTGAATATTGTTATTTCTAGGGAGAAGAGGCGGCCATTTTAATAAGCTATCACATGCATCACATTTACATTAACTGATTAAAATTGCAGTTGCACGGACACAGCACTGGTTTATTTATAATGTTAATTTGGGGCGTACCGGTATGCGTTAAGACGGTGATTTCACGTCACGAGTGTGAAATGTTCAGTTTTGGGGTGATTTGTCTTATCAAAATTCAAAATAGGAGATTTTATGGATTCTGTCATAGATTACTGTACAGGTACAGCTTTTGCCTATCACAGCTAGACCTTTGGGTTTTAATTTATAAACATTAATTAGCTCACATGTGATCTAATTCCCCTAAAGATGCATCGCCCATGTTAAGTGTTTTTACTTTTGTGTTATATAACATGTTCAAAAGTATTTTGACTTAATCATAAGTCCACTTTTCCTAATTTTTATGAAATAAATTTTGGGAAATAAAGTCGAATTTAGAAAAATTGCAATACAATGATAATTTCTTTCATAATTTTTTTTTTTAATTTTACAATTTTTTATTAAAATATATATTAGGTTTCTCAATTAATTGTTCACGGGATTTTTCATTTTTATGGTGTCTGCCATAAACTACTTTATATCTTTTGCTTGTCACAGTATGACTTTGGGTAAACAAGTGATGTAAACAAGTGATGTCATGCATCATATCACCTTTTATTGTATTTGCCCTTGTTTCCAAAACCATTGTTAGCATTAACCTTTTTGAAAATGCTGCATTTGTATTATTTTAATACGTGAAAACTCTTTATGTAGGCTATTTTTTGTCTATGAAACGATGTCCAATTTCAGCCACAATTGCTGGATCGATTGGAATTCTGCCGTGCTGTGTTTTAAACGACTTTTCACATAGGGGTATGAACACGCGTCAACGAAAAGAACGAGTTACCACACTGATTTTGAAACCGATCTATGACCAGAAACTGGACTTTTTTTGCCTAAATCAAAAAGGAATAAAAACATAAAATGTTTGAGCAGAGACTAACATAATGATGTGCAATACGGAACTGAAAGAAGGTAACTCATAAAGAAAATATATCACATCCAGGTACCGACTGATAAAATACTGATTTTTATTACCTTTTAACCCTCACCCCAACCCAAAGTGAACGAACCCCAACAGCCCCCATAGATTGTCCCACAATTCATTAATTTCCACATTCATTAGCAGTTCGAATAGAGATCACACTAACGCTTTTGCCTCCATGCACTGATGAGTATGCCCAATATAATCATATTTGCTTAAAGATAAGGAATATAATTGGTAATTCATAAATAAAAAAATGGCCGAATTTAACCTAAAACTCATTTGGTGTCAAGTTAAAGATGGTACCAATCTTCCTTAGAAATAATTTTGTCTGTGATGCTGCCAGAAATTTTTAATTATTTTCAATGATTTCCATCTCGAAGTTAGGAAAGAGCACATTCCAAGTTCTCACAGGTTGGTTTTAATGCATATCTTGGTCCAAAGAGAGTAAGTATAGAATATATTTGCCAACATTATAAATGCTGCACCTTCCCTTTAAGCGCATGATAGACGTTTGCCTGTATTTTAAATTTTCCATA
>CM055828.1:9965898-9993974 GCA_029582265.1 Zoroaster sp. YZ-2022 | reverse complement strand
GAAAAAAAAAAAAATCTCGCAAGTCTCAGTTGTATTTTCTATAGTGTAGGCACTGTTATGCTCAGTACCACTACCTTTGAAAAAAAAAAATTTGGGTTAAAATACCAGGTTTTGGTTAAAAAACGTTAATTTAATGTATTTACAGATGTTTTATCATCAAATCGTTCACCATTATGTATCACAATTACAATGTCATTAGTCAATTAGTAAGATAAAAACGCTGTCTGACTTTTGGGTGGAAAATGAGTTTTTGTAGCTACAAATTCACTGTTTTTGCTTACTAAAAACTCCTGGGGATTTTGGGATCTTCTTTTATATTGTGCAACTTTGCTGTTAACTCTTTTTGAAGATGTGGGTGGTTCTGAAAAAGAACCCGGTTGTTTTTGGTCGGACAGTCAACACTGTCTGTCTTCATGATGGACTGCTGTTGCTGTGTAGGAGGGAGACTGGCAGTGAGAGGAGACTGTGGAAGATGATGACTATGGCCTCGGAACTGTTGCGCAAGGGACATTGACAACGTCCTTAGTGGCGTCGCTGCAGAACTCACGGATCTTGTCCATAGAGGTACCATTGATGTCTTGCATCAAGCCCAGGAGGAGTCTGGGGCTCAGGAAGGGTCAGCAGTAGTGGGCTGTCTGGCATGGGTCTTTAGGAGCTGGAAGCTTGTCTCTGCCTTCATCCTCTAGGTACTTTCTTGCCCAAAAACAGCGCCAGGTTCATCAGATGTAAAACTTAAATAAAACATAAATACAAAGGGAACAGAAAGGTTAGAAATCAATGCAGTTAATTATTTTAGGTATTTTGACTGCGGAAACAGTCGAATAAGAGAAAACCACAAAATAAATAAAATTACCGAAAATGCTGAAAACTCTTGATCCCTTGAAGTGGCTTGAAGAATGGGACAAGAATGCCTGCCAATCAAACTGTGGAACTAAGATGTTACCAGCTTCATCACCTACAAGCTGGGGATGTTGACTCTGTTTGTGTACCCAATGACTACTACTAACAACATCATCAAGGCAGAGATGACAGAACTGTTGTGCTTGCACTGCATGAAGAGGTCGAAGCACCAATCAAGGGCCAAACTTGGTGTCTGAACCACCATGAAATGCATCTCAATAGATCGATGGAGACCACTTTCATGCAACGCCAAAGCATGTACCAAAGGACAAACCGATTCTTGTTTTGGTCGCTGCAATTATCACAGTGAAGATGGGCTTTGGTCTCCCCCCTAAGCCTATAGGTCCTGAAGAAATTGTCTAAGTAACAAGCTGCATCATGCGTTGCTTCCTTTGGAGATGAGTACGGATTCGTCAACTAAATAGTTCCACCTGTTTGCGGACGCCCTCTAATGGACACCAAAATACCCAACTTTCTTGGTGTTTAAAATACACTGGGCCAGGCTGGATAGGGTCTGATGGAAGAGTGTACTTGTTGAGCATAGTCAAATGAATGAAGTGCATGTCTTGGTGGCATTGGTGCAAGGAGTGTTGGGCCCAAGTTGAGTAACCCCAATCTGCTCTGCATGCCACCCTTGCATCCTGAACAAGGTCCCTGTAGAAGGTTCTCTCATGACCAACATTCTCCATGAATGAGCTTGTTGTATTCTGCAGCGCTCCTGCTTTTCTGTATCTGGAAGATTTGCTGACCCTGAATAGGAGGGTTGTTGTTTCACGTTGGCACTGCCAGCACACATCAGTCATAGGTTTGCAGCAACGATGAAAGGATTACACCCTATTCCACAGCTTTCTGAATGTTGAAGTGCAACCCACTCTATACCCGTGAAAACATGGAAGCATTTAGATAAAGTGTGTACATTTAACACTGTGTAAAATGCAAGTGAACAAAGGCTTAAAAAAATAAAGAGTTGGAATTTATCATTTGTTTTCTTCATTAGTGGCTGGATGTATTACCCACACTTGCAAACTTCCCTTGGTTCACTTTGGATGTACACCCAACAGTTTAAATTTTAATTTATATAAAGATTGTAAGCTTCTAACCCATTACATGTACATTCTTGCGTTTTATTCTTAGTACATGAGATGGCAGGTAACAAAACCAATCACGCTTTAGAAATGTATCCTTTGAAAATGTCAGTTGGGTACATAATCAATGTTCTTGTTATTCAAAATTACACCGCTATGTTTCCGAAAAGAACTGTAAAGCACAAGCTTTGGTTTTTATCCAGCCCATCGTTCGCCGGGTATAGACAAAAACTTAGCAATCAACAGCCATATCCGTAGCAGCTAATTCGGACGCATGGTCTAGTTTTATTTACCTGACTCCTGCTATTTTAATCTTGTACTTTCTCCACACATTCGCTTTTTGTTTCACTAGAGGGGAGAACCTTGATGTCGGTCTCTCGCTTGAATCCTGGAGATGCTAATCGAAGAAGAATGGCATGCGTCTCTCTGAGAGTAGTCTCCAGATGAAGTTACGCACTTTTGCTGGAGTTGTTCTTCATACCTCAGATGATTTTGGAAGGTTAGCCCGGTATTTTTGTGGATCCTTGGTTTATCCATTCTCACTGGGTAGTGCTTCTGGAGGCTTTCAGCATGTTGACACTTATACTACATAAAAAAAAAACTTATAAACCAAAAAAGAATTATAACAAATGTACATCATTGGGTTGGTTTTGGATCACATCCACATGTATCAATACTGAATTTAATATTAAGATCGTGCCAGACAGATGTGAAACATTTCAAATACAAGTTTATTTTCCCAAACAAAGATGACAAGATTTTACTGTTAACATTAAACTCCTGCTTAAAAAGTTTCGAAGATCACCTGTGAAATTGTTTGTTGGAATCTTAATGAATTTTCTTTGGTTATAAGTTTTCTACTAAACCTACTTATGTAAAAAGACTAATGTATCTCGACGAGACAGGCTGGCCTTGAAACATGAATGACGACCTCTGGCGTGCGGTGATTTTTGCTCATTCCTTCGTATCGCTTACACGGTATGTTCGCTGTTAGAAGCAACCACAGCTGGATCTGGCCAACAACAGCATGTCTTTTCATCTCTATCGTCAGAAAATACAATAAAACAGGAAGCGAACTTATTTTCACGGTTTGTGACTTTGAACACTCGTTATGTCACCGATTCAGCATTCGAACATCACAAGCTTCGAAACGTGATCCCACCAATCATGTGATTTATTTCATGTTAATGTAACGAGGAATGCCGTTATTTATAACTCTCAACTATAAGAGTACATGCGCATGCAAGCCTGGGCAACAATTTCATGGAATCCGGTGAACATAAGCGAGAAATGGCCGCTAACTATAGCAGAAAATTCCGCTAATCTTAAGTTAGCGTATTTCAAGGGTTAGCGAGTAATGTTGGCTTTTTTAAGGCATGCGTACATCCCGTAATGAGGATTCTTACTGCTTACGGCATACGGGTTAGCACAGAATTTGCTCTTCCTAGCTCGTAAGCACAAAATTGCAGGCCATTAGTTAACAGAATTCGGCATTACGGATTCCATAAAAATTGGCCCCTGATAAACTACAAGCACTTAAGGAAACATTGGCGTGTGTAAAAACTATAAAAATGCTTGAGGCTTCTCATTGTTCTTTAAGGTGAGGAAAAGTCATTTTGTTTACGTCAACTTAAAAGCCCCTCAATCTTTGTAAATAATTTTCAAGCTTTAATGCAAGACTGCCATGTTACAAAGAAATCTGAAGATTTACCTCTAGACAATTCAGCTATTTCGTACTGAGAATTGACGAAGTCATCCACGAATATCGTCAGAACCACGGTCCATGATTGACAAAGCTTGCATCTGCACTGGAAGTTGCTTGCCTTCTCGCGTTGTTCATCAACCTCAAGAGCTCCGTTCGCTTCGATGTCATCAACAGGCAAGACGTCTACATGTACGTTAACCAGGGGGCCTTCTTCTTCTTCATCGATGTCCTGGTCGAAGTCATCACTGCCATCCGAGTCCGACGACAATGGCGATGTGGAATCGGAATCAGAGTCATCAGACTCCGAGTCTGATGACACATCGTCATCGTCGAATCAGGAGTTGACGAAATAATCTTCAACAAAGCCAACCATGCCTCTCTCTTCTCCGTCAAGATTGGCATTGCGAATCTCATTCAATGCCTCAGCAAGACACTGATCCCTTGAACACATTTTAAAGCTAAATAAATCACGATAAAATAATAAAACCTGCAAGGAAAAACTATAATTCAGGAGAATATTCGCACTCGAAAACAATACAGATCAATCGTGTTGAACGTTTTGACATGTACTGCAATGCATCTACGCATTACATGGCCTTTGTACATGAATACGCTGATCTGGAGTCACTGGCGCATCGTTGAAAGGCTCCTTGCGGCGTCTTGGCCCAATCAATGAGCTCTGTTTTGAGCACGTGACGGGATGTTTTGAAGGCGTAGCTTAACAAGGTGATGTCAGTTTGTTTAAAAAACACCAGTACTCATTTGCATTTACTCTTTGACCTGTTGTTATGTCCAAATATGGAAAGCAGACGTCCCAAGCTTTAGGATGATACCAAAATACCGATGGGGAGTTCAACTAACGTTCAACCAGAGGAGTAAATATCGGTAAAATAAACATTATTTACTGCGTTCTAAACAATGAACCACACAAAGCCAGCACAAAGTCAAAACAAAACACGTTTTTTTCATCTTTATTGATCAAAATCATGATACCTGTAATCAATTATGAAACTATGGATATTAAACATGTCAAAAATCAAATTAAAAAAAATCACATGTTTGAATTTTTCACCTTTTCGATGGAACAACCCATTACGTGTTACAGCATAAGCGCGACTTACGGACCTTTTTTGTAGGCGGGTCACATATGTTCTCCATCTTCATGTTTAATTAACATTATGTTGGTGTTTACTGATGATCATTGAATGGAGGGGACATCAACCAACTTTTGCAACAACGATCATAAAATACCACCTTTGTATTGATAATTTACCGTTCATACTAACAATTGATTCAGTTGATCATAATTCTCGTTCTTGTTTAGACAGATATTTGTATCTCGCAGCTGATGAAAGATTTGCTTTTCTGTGATATCAGCATATCACAGAAGGTCCCGGATACAAATAGTCTCATAACCAATCATACAATGCAGGAATCAATAAGAATCTTTGAAATAACAACTTGTTTACAAGGTGAAAAGCCAATGTAATTACTTTATCAAACCTAAGAAGAACTTCAGTAAGTTGAAGGTAAATTTCTACTAAAGGTTATTTCAAGTTCCTACTGATTTCTGTATAAGGGATTGAAACTAGCACAGGGTGTTTTTTGTGCAGAAAATAATAGCAGAACTTTAAATGTTCAAAGAGTAGCCGCCCTCATGAGGCCCAAAATTGACAATTAACATTACTAGGTCACTTCATTCATAAATTGAAACAAGCTCATATTTTACCTAGTTTTTATTCAATTGGTTACCTATTGCTAGTACTGTGGATTTTTTGCATAAGGGATTCTCAAAGGATGTTGTTATCTTTTTACTTCAGTATAAAGTTCAATGACAAAGAGTTTAGTTCATCGTTGATGAACTGGTAACGGAGAGCTCTGCCGTCATATACTGTACTGCAACAGGGTCACTCATTATTTTCACAACATCTGATAGTGGATGTGTTGCCTCTGGCTCGGATGAAAACTCACAAAGACCCCTTTGTCTTTGTCGCATGAATCGTACTTGCACCAAGTCTTGCTCGTCATACATGTATTTGTGAGATACCTACAAAATAGGAAATATACGATGAAAAACAATTAGGACAATTGAAAAAATCTCCTAAAAAACTACTTGTATACAGACATCGTCACTAATATCATGAACCTGCTGTACTCTATTCCAATACAATGCAATTTCAAATCATTCCACTTCTTGCATCTGACTGTGAACTTGATTTAAAAGCAATGTTGAAAGTATTCATGCAATTGATTACAAAAATTGCTAATTATAATCACATGTGTGCAGTACGCAACATGTGGCATTCATACTTCAGGAGTGGAATAGAATGGTATAAGATGGTGATCAAGAATTGCTTGTTTTGTGGATTTGGATTAATCATTTCAAATTAATTATAACCAATCGCAATGATAAAAAATGAAAAATTGCCTTACCATTGCCATATACAGAAAAGGTTTGGTAGTCTTGCTGCTTCTTGCTTGATTTGACGCTTCTAACCTCACTCCAACATAAGCGTTGACTTTGATCCTGTAGGATTGAAAAGCAATGCATTGAATTATTAATAGTATGAACGGAAATTTGGTAAGCATAGCAACCTCAACAGGCAATATTTGAAAATTGCATAGACTGTGAATATGAATTATGGTTTATGTCTGAAAATGATCAAGCAGTAAAAAAAAAAAAATCCATTCAAATATATGTTGAACTATTTCAATGAACCTTGTGTTGAATCTAAATTGTATGCCATGCCTACATGGTGAACTTACTTCTTACGGTCAGCAGTACACTGATTCTGAGCAGGTTCTTCCTTGTTGTCATCAGGGTAGGTCCCTGAATCCTGGGAAGGTGCTGCTTGGTCGTCATCAGGGGAGGGACTGGCATCCTGGTCAGGGGCTGCTTCCTCATCATCAGGGGAGGGACTGGCATCCTGGTCAGGGGCTGCTTCCTCATCATCATCAGGGGAGGGACTGGCATCCTGGGCAGGGGCTGCTTCCTCGTCATCATCAGGGGAGGGACTGGCATCCTGGGCAGGGGCTGCTTCCTCGTCATCATCAGGGGAGGGACTGGCATCCTGGGCAGGGGCTGCTTCCTCATCATCATCAGGGGAGGGACTGGCATCCTGGGCAGGGGCTGCTTCCTCGTCATCATCAGGAGGACTGGCATCCTGGGCAGGCTGCTTCCTCGTCATCATCAGGAGGGACTGGCATCCTGGGCAGGCTGCTTCCTCGTCATCATCAGGAGGACTGGCATCCTGGGCAGGGGCTGCTTCCTCGTCATCATCAGGGAGGACTGGCATCCTGGGCAGGGGCTGCTTCCTCGTCATCATCAGGGAGGACTGGCATCCTGGGCAGGGCTGCTTCCTCGCCACCATTTGCCAGCTACGACCTTCCAAGGATGGACATACAATGCATTCTGACATCTGATCCCACAAATCCTTCTGCAAAGCGTCACAAAAGCAGGAAAGATTACAGATTCCAACTTGTCCTCCAGTCACGCACTTGATGCTGTGAAGTGTCCTTGTTCCTGCAACTGTTTTTACTGCCCTATCTTGCAGTTCAGCTCAACATCATCATGTTTGACAAAAACACTGACCGCGGAATGGAATGCAGCACCCGTCTTCAGCCTCTTGGTCACATTCTCTGCTAAAACTTGTACAGCTGCTGTGAGGTGCTGATGACAGCAGTTCCAGCTTTGATGGCATCTGATGCAAGACGCTTCACAACCCACTCTCACCATCACTGGCCTTTGCCAAGTCTAGTTCCAGAGTAATTGTGGTGGATGGTAACCAAGTCCTGTTGGCTATAACTTATGTCGGATATTGGCCCTTTGCTCTTATACTGGCTGCTGCAACCATCCGAAAACCGGTAGAATGTCCTGAGTTTCAGATCCCTCGCTGTATTTAAATGATTGCTCACCACTTTTTGAAATGCGTTTACCAAATTGTAGTCGTGGGTGAGATCTTCACTGACCAGAATAAGGCTTTCCCGGACTGGTTTGCAGCAAACATTGCAGTTGAAGTACGTCACAACAGGATGTATGGTTACTGAATCTTGCGAATAATACGCACTCTGGACTTCCCGTTGATGGCCACACTTGAAATTTTCGGCGAAGTCATAAACACCAAGCGCCTCATCTGCCCGCAGGTTGCTGATTAGATCGGCCTCTTGCATGTTTTGCCAATCTTTGTTAAACAGATGTTCCGCGTGTGGATACGCCTCAGCCTTCAGTTCTCCTAACAGCTCTTCTATCGTGTCCTGCTTCTGTATAGGCTTTCTCTTTTTGACCTCCTTCTTTCCTTGTTTACCGTAGTAGGGTGCTGATACTACTTCCCATTTGGTCCAGGTAACCTCTTGTGAAGAATACGAAGGAGTGGTTGAAGTAGTTCACTTAATTTATGAGTTCCACTCCTTGCACTGGCGTTTGATACCGCAGGATGGTTGAATTTGGAACCAACTGGCTTGTCACACATTGTTGCGGAGACCAGACTGTATTCATCTTTGAAAGTCCCAGGCTGTAGTTGATTAATGACCTTCAGTTTCAGATAGATGTTCTCGCAATACTGCTTTGGGCACCCTATGTACTTGGCTTGGGTCTTCGTCTTGACGTGGGTTGGCCTGTCTTGTGAACACTCCAGAAGAGACTTTGTGGCTCGGGAGTTCTTTTAGATACTGCTGGTACAGCTGGGAGATGGTGCACCTCATGATGTGTCTCGGCTTCATTGTCTTCTTACTTACTAATTTCTTATCTGGAAGAGGATTTGAGTTTTCGTAGAAGCATTGGATTAGTTTGATTGTTCCCCAGCGTGATGCGTTTCCATCCACTAGCTTTCTGCTTGGCAATTGAAAGAAGTTTGCGGGTACATCTGAACTTCTTGGCAGCTGACCATATTGTCTTACTTTCTTTCAATTCCTCTTGTAGAATTCTTGCCAAGAGCTTCCGTTTTGATTTCGACTTTGCTGTTTTATCTTTCATTGTAGTGGTGACTGCCTTTGCAATTGAGTCGTTCAAAGGGTCAGGTGAAGGTACCAGCGTCGATCAGCTCTGCTTGCTTGGTAGGCGATGCATCTTTGTTGAAATCAACCCGAGTGTTTATTTCATGTGTGCGTTTCTTGGGAAGATTTTTCTTCAGCCGCTTCAAAGCCTGCATTCTGGCTCCACTGACCGCATGTCTACCTGTTCTGGTAGACTGTCATTCTGGTTCGATAAGTCTTGCATTTTGTTATTCAGTTCTGCTTCCTTCATTCTCAACTGTTCTTCTAGCGCATTTAATATATCCTCTCTTTCCTTCAACTTTCTCCTCTCGTTCTCTAGAATTATTAATTTGCTGCCTCTTTCTTCTTTGCGTAAAGCTCTCGTCTCCTGGCATTTACATCTTCCTTCCTCTCTTCTGTGTAGCCTGCTCTTTCCTTTGCTTTCTTTGTTGCTGCTTTTTCCTTTACGCTTTCTCACTTTGCTTCCTGGTTTCAACTTTCTGCTTTTTCTCTGGATCAGGATTTGAAGCCTTCTCCACTTTTCTTGTCATTCATTTTCTTCATCCTTAATCTGGCTGTCTCATTGGTTCTCTCTTCTTATTCCCAACCACATCTCAGCTTCTTCTCGTTGGAGTGAGGTTCCGCTTCCGTAGTGTGGCTTCAGCTGTAGCGCACTGCAGTCTGTAGTAGGTGCTATTATTTTTTCCATTACCGCATTATCTTTGTATCTGATTGGATTGTCTACTTTAAGCTTATCCCTCCAATTTTGTGACCTAGATTTTGATTCTGTGTTGCTTGTAGAAGCGTCTTCATTGAGTTCACGGTGTTCACATCGGACTCTTAGAGAATATGTGGAGCTGTCCGTTTTGTCTTCTCTTTGGATCCGGCATCGTTGGCGTTGGCGGATGAGTTTTGTAATAAGTGCGTTGTTGGCCTGATGGGTTTTGTGTCAGTGGGTTATTGTCTAGATGATGGCTGGATGGGATTTGTGCGGTAGCGTTGTTGGCGTAACGCTGGTTTCAAGTTGGATGAGAGTTGTCTCGGCAAGTTGATCGTTGAATGGGAAGATGACACTGTATAAGTAAATAATACAATAATTTGAGTATGAAATACATACAAGTTTATCCAACAAATGCAATATTGATTAAAAATAAGTTAAGTGTTTAAGTACAAGATAACATTGTCATGTTTTGAACTTGTGTTACAAACAGATTGTATTGTAATTGAGATGATTATTTATAAAGTGATGGTTAATATTAAAGAAAATCACTTCATGAGTCGCTTGAGATTTTGTTTGTATTTGCTTATTTGGTTTCATAAAATGTGTATTTATATATATCAGGCATTAGAATGGAGTACTAAAAAGCAAGAAAGTCACAAGGGAGCAGAGACTCATGGTAAAATTACCTACCCCCCCCCCCCTTAAGCTCATACCTAAAATTACATGACCCCTACTACCCAGTATTTTTTTACATAACCCCCCGACCCCCCCCCCCCGGTAATAATTCATGTCACTCCGAAATACCCTCTGAAATCACCCTAATCATCGCCATCTCAATGGTTCAATTGAAATATAAAAGTTACTAAGCCCCCCCATTTCAACACTTGAAAGTTACATGACTACCCCTATATTTCCTCCCCCGCCCCCACCATAAATAAAGAACGGTCCCTTATGGAGCCTTTCTCCTCCCTAACCATCTGAACCTGGAGGGGTATGTGAACCCCATTGACAGCCAATCAACTCTTGAATACCATGTGCTGAGGCTAACGGAACTTTGCCTTCTAGACAACAACACAGGCCAAAGGTTGATTACTTCCAGGCAGAGGCGGGTGTGCAAGCACAGGAGATGTTAGACTCTCAATCAAATTGAAAAAATAATTTATTTATTTATTTATTTACAATCACAATATTAAGGAACAAGTTTTACTCATTTACTGGGCCCTAAGCCCCTATAAGATATCAAGCATGATCAGTATGAGCCCATTCGCCACATTTTACTTTACATTTCGTGAAGGCAGAGAACATTTAGGGCCTACAACATAATTATTATTTTCAAGAAATTTTATTAAAGCTGCTTTCATTCAAAATCAAATGGGATTGTATCACAGGGGTTATAAGAAAAATAAAATGAAAATCAATTCAAACAACAGCTCACTAAATAATGTATTATGATCTCTATAGAATAAACAAATAAATAAGCAAAGAATAATATTCAAAGTCTCCAATTTCAACTAATGAACATTACAATAATAAGTTTATATTTGACACGTAAAAAACACCCCTATTTGTACCAATAGACTAATCCAAAAAAAATGATCAGAACTAAATCATTAACGTGTCGCATTTACGATGTGATTTTGATTGTCTTAAAATTCACATTCAACGAGCATGAGGCAATCCAAAATTATTACCTTTTAGAATAAGAACGAAATCTAAGTATACTTTTAAGCAAATATTTTTAAAATGTAAAAAATATGTGTCAAAACACTGCAAAGCCTCTCAGAGTAACAACGTAAAATAGACACAAAAAAGATGGCGTCCTTTGTCGACTTGTTTACGTAGTGATGAGATGATTCTTCCAAACGGAAATTTAAAATACTTTATGAGTCAAAAGGTTTATAATGTGTACCAAAAACATAATTAAAAATGTTTATTGTTAGCGAAAGCGTCTAAAACTAGTAATTTTCTTGTTAAAATAATTAATTCCTCACAACTTAAAATAGACACAAAAAGATGGCGTCCTTTGTCGACCTGTTTACGTAGTGATGGGATGGCCTTCTTGACAACGGATATTTTAAATATTGTTGAGTCAATCAGTTTCTAATGACTACCAAAATCATAATGAAAATGTTTCTTATTACCGAAAGCGTCTTAAACAAGTAATTTTCTTGTTAAAATAATGAATTGCTCACATCGTAAAAGGAGACACGAAGAATTCTGCTGGCGTTCACCAGCCCAAGTCGTGTTTTCGAGTCCTGCGTTGAATTCTGACGGAGGTTTTCAACACAATTCGTCACAACTCGCCGTTTTTGTAACAAATATAGAGTCTTTTCCGTTAAAAAACGTATTTTGAACTAAAATGTCTCTGTTTGTAATTCCTAAACTTCCACAATGACTGACATACACATCTAAAACACAACATCGTAAATTGGCGACGCCATAATTTTCCGAGTCCTATTCCAATCAATCGTGCTATTATTTTAATTTTCAAGAGAACGGCGAAGTGGTATCAATTATTTTGATATTTGAGACATTTATTACATCAAATTTCATTAAAAAAAAGTACAGATAGTAGAAAAATGTTGTAGCTTACCTTTGAATTCCGATTAGAAAGTCTCACCTCGTAAACTTTGTCACGTCAGTAAAACGGGCGACACGAAAACAATTCCGTCTAAATATCGTTGAGGTAAAATGGCGGCAAGGGACGCGTTGTTGATACGCGTCGTGTCTTCATCCGGGATCTTTATCAGCTGATTCGATTGTTCATTCAAAGCCAGACAGTGTCGGTAGAACGATCACAAATTTCACGTCGTAAATATTCACAAGCGACACCAAATTGCGAACTAGGAGAGTAGCAGTTAAATTTTGACTATTTTGATTGCGATATCCATGTGATTCATATTTATTTCTAAGGCTTTATTTGGCCCGATATTAAAGGTATTATTTATTTTGGTTTAATGACATTTTATTCGAAAATATTTAAGCTTAAACAGTTCCGTTTCATACGTAAAACTAGCGACACGAACATTTACGACGTGAAAAAAATTTTGCTTGCACTGAAAATACATGTTGTCATTAATACCATACAGCAGGAAACCGCACGATGTTTTCTTCACTATTGAAGTAAGATTTAATCACTCAGTTGATTTTCTCAAATGTTTCAAAAGATTTTTGTAGGATTTTATAGTAAAACACTTTTTCATGTACCAAAAATATCACAAAAAAGTTGGGGACACGTCACATATTTTCAATCAGCTTAACTTTATTTATCCATCTTTTTTTTCTTTTTTTGTGTTATGATATACTTTGATCATTACTTTAAAATATTATCATGAAGAAAAACATCCACACGACTTTAAATAACCACACAGATGAAATTAAAACAGTACCACCCGACGACACGCCTGGCCCCCATATAAATGGAATGACCCAAATGCATCTTACTTATCTTAGGTATCGGCAAACCCAAAATGTTAAGTTTCGTTCGCATATGTATACCATGAATTAAAACACTCGGGGCAACACCTGTAGTGGCATGTGGTGTAGCTCTATATACTGTCAAATATTCGTATACTGTTGTTTTCCAAGGTTTGTTCGAGTTGACAGCATTTTGGATTGCATTTTTCAACACACCGTTAAATCTTTCAACAGCTCCATTACTCTGTGGATAATACAGAGATGAAAAACCATGATGAATACCTCTTTCATCTAAAAAACCACTGAACTCTTGTGAGGTAAATTGTACACCGTTGTCACTTATAATTTCATCAGGGTAGCCCTCTCGGCTGAAAACTGTTTTCAAAAATGTGATTACCGTCTTAGTTGTTACTTGCGATGTGAAACACATTTCTGGCCATTTACTGTAATAGTCAACTAATGTTATGGCATATTTACAATTTATAGGTGCTCTTTCAAATGGTCCCATAATATCAATTCCAACTTTACTCCATGCGCTCTTGGGAAAGGGAACTGGTTGCATTGGAGCTTTAGTTTGTTTGACACTCTTGTCATTAAACTGACATGTTACACATGATTTTACAATATTTTCTACTTGTCTATCCATACTACAGCCCCACCAATACAATTCTCTCAATCTTTGTTTTGTTCCTGTCATACCCTGATGTGATTCATGAGCTAATTGTAACATAATACCGGTTAAGTCATTGGGGATTACAATTCTGTCCTTTCTCATAATAACATTGTCACAGACTGTTAGTTCATCTTTAATCATAAAATATGGTTTTAACACCAACTCCATTTCGGAACTAATGTGGCACAATTTTTTTGGCCAATCAGTTTGAATGTATCTTTTTACCGTGCTCAACACTTGATTTTCTTTTGTGCTTTCTTGCAATTTCTTAAGTGTGACACCTTTACACAGAGTTTCAAGTGCAATGTGACAAATGACTTCATCATCTGAATCAAATTCATGTGTGGCACCAGGCATAGGTAATCTAGACAATGCATCGGCTACTTTATTTTCATTTCCCCTTTTGTACTGTAAGTCATAATTGTACTTCATTAATCTTGCTGACCAGCGAGCGATGCGCATTGACTGGCGGTCAGAGCCTTTCTTAAGTAAGCGTAACCAAAGCTTGATGATCTGTACGTAAGCAAAATTTTCACCCCACAGGTAAGTATTGAATTTTTCAAGACGCCCAGACGCCAAGCTAGTGCTTCCTTTTCACCTACAGAGTATTTTCTTTCTGCGCTGGATAGTGTGCGACTGGCGCATTGAATTGTAATTTCTTCACCATTTTTCACCTGAGTGAGCACAGCACCTAGACCATACGCAGACGCGTCTGTTGTAAGCGTTACATCTAGATCGGGATCGTACATACCAAGAATTGGGCTTTGGGCAATCGCATTCTTTACTGATTCAAAACTATGCTGTACTACTTCTGACCAAACAAATTTTTCATCGTTGCGTAATAGTGCCCTTAAGGGTTCTACCATGGTGGCAAATTGTGGAATGTACTTAGAAAAATAACCAGCTAAACCCAAAAATGATCTTAGGCTCTTCTTGTCATGTGGTACTGGGGCATTATTGAGTGCTTCATACTTATCATCCACTTCAATACCTGCTGCGCTAACAGTATGACCCAGGAATTTCAAGCTCGATTTAGAAAACAAACATTTACCTTTGTTAAGTTTAACTCCATACTTTTGTAATCTTTCTAACACTGCTTGTAAGTTTGCGTCATGTTCTGATTGATCCTTGCCATATACAATTAGGTCATCTAAGTAACTTTGTACTCCTTTTAAACCACTTAGTATAACACTCATCATCTTCTGAAATGCTGAGGGTGCGGATGATAACCCAAAACAGACTCTTTTGTGCGAAACAAACCCTCATGCGTGATAAATGATAAGTTTCTCGAATCTTCATGCAACATAAGTTGGTGGTAGGCTGAAGCTAAGTCTAATTGACTGAAGATTTTAGCATTCCTGAGCTCAGTGAAAATTTCATCGATTTTAGGAAGCGGGTATTTATCTGGAATGATTGCTTCATTTACTTGTCTTAGGTCAACACACATTCTTAATTTACCAGCTTTCTTCCATGAAACAACAATTGGGGATACCCACTCAGAAGAATCAATTTTTTTCGATTACATCTTGTTTTCAAGTTTTTCAGTTCTTCTGATACCTGATCTCTCACTGCAAAAGGTAACCTCGTAATTTCTGACTTACTGGTTGTACATTTTCATTCACCTTGATTTTATGCACAAATCCTTTCACTGGTTTCAATTCATCATTATTGAACATACTTTCAAACTGTTGTACATTTGTAGGCAAGTTTACATCGTTTTCTTTGTCACAATCAACATTATTACAAGTCAAACTTGAACCATCGATATTAATTTGCAATGCCTTCACAAGATCTCTGCCCATGATGTCTGAACCTGATTCAACAACATACACATTTGTAATTGTAGTAGTACCTTTATATGAAACGGTACATTCAAAATAACCGACAACTTTTATTGCATGTTGTGTGAACGATAAAAGTTTCTGTTCAGGAGGAGTTATTTGTAGGGCTTCGGGTAAAAAGTACTTGTCATACATGTATGTGGTTTTCGTAAGGATACTCACTCCTGAGCCGTATCAACCATTAACGTTATGTCGACTTCGTTGACTTTGACGTCGCCTGTCTGATTGTAGTCTTTTCCTCAGCTTTCTCTGTCGCCAAGACGTAAATATCTTCGTCGCTGCTGCTTGGTGGATCAGTAGAATCAGCGTTTACTTGCATCACTCTCGCTTGTCTCCGCGGTTTTCTACCTTCGTAGCTTCCCGTCATCGCGGCTTGTCTCTGCCTACACACAGTGCTAAAGTGACCAATCTTATGGCATGTATGGCATTCTTGTTGTTTGGCTGGACACGCCTGTCGTTCGCCATAAGTGTGCCTGTGATCCTAGCGGTAGCATGATGTATTGGTGGGCGTGGCAGGTTGGTGTCGGGTACTTGTTGCCTTAGGTTTGAGGCGGCGGTAGGTTTTGCAATTTTGTTAACTTTTCTGTTTGTAAGTTACCTTCAGTAAAGGGTTTTAGCTTCTTGTATTGCTTTTTCAAAGCGTCGTCCCATTTCTTGAGTCTTCTTGAGTCTTCGTGTTGGAGATGCGATTATTAAGCCATCTCCTCATGTTCGTAATTTGGGTGTTGAATTTGATAATGTGTTGAATATGTCACATCATGTAACCACTGTATGCCGCAGTTTGAATTTTCATTTGAGAAATCTGTCGCGCTTCAGGATGTTCATCGATGAAACTACTTGTCATCACGCTGTTCACGCACTCATCACCTCACGTCTTGATTACTCAAATTCGCTCTTACAAGGATCTACGGCCAAAGATATCAAACGTCTCCAACAAATTCAAAATAGAGCCGCCAAACTTATATATTGTGCACCAAAAAAAGATCATGCCTCTCCTTACCTTGAACAATTACATTGGCTTCCGGTTAAAGAGCGAATTGAATTCAAAATATTGGTTTTTGTTTTTAAGTGTTTCATGGACTGTGCTCCGTCATATACAATGTATCAATGATCTTATTATTCCTTATGTACCTGGTAGAAATGGACTTCGCTCTTGTTCTGACACTAGAATACTCACAATTCCAAAGACTCGCCTTGCTATAGCCAAAAAAGGATTTTTTGCTGCCGCCCCTTCTCTGTGGAATGTTCTTCCATATAACATGCGTTATGCTTCCTCGCTCATCCAATTTAAGAAACTATTTAAAACTCACTTATTTTCTAGGCAGTTTTTAAACTGACTGTTTTTGTTTATGCACCAGTTACTTATTGATTCATTTTTCATTTCGTTATTGTAATTGTACTTCTTACTCTTGTTTGTAAAGCGCTGTGAATGCCTGTGATACCATGTATTTGCGTAAGAGCGCTATATAAATGCTCCTTTATTATTATTATTATTATTATTTTGGAGAGTCAGCTCTTTCTCCATTAGGAGTCTCTCTCGTATCTTGGCGCTATTTGTTTTCTCGACGACTTGGTCTCTAATCATTTCGTCTGTCATTTCGCCAAAATCACATGTTTTGACAAGTTCTCGTAGTGCAGAGATGAAATTATCCATGCCCTCACCAGGTCTCTGAGCTCTTTGGCGGAACGTGTATCGCTCTGCGACGACATTTACGGATGGCTGAAAATGGCCTTTTAGTACTTTTACTGCGTGTTCATAACTATTTGAACCTTCTGTCGGACTTTCTCCGCTATGGGGCAGCGTTGAATAAACTCGTTGTGCCTCCACACCTACCGGTATGCAGTGCAAGAGAATTGCTTTTTTTCTCTCTGCCATGAATTCGTCCCCTCCTATAGCCAGAATGTAGTTCTCAATGCATGAAAACCATTGCTTCCATAGTATAGCTGGTTCACCTGGTTCTTGTAGAAAAGGGGGTGGTTGAGACAAGGCACTGGTAATACTTGAAGCCGCCATGGGTGTGGTCGTAACCTCGTCGCCAAATATTATATCTCAACCCTTTATTTACACTTATGCAACACCTTATATACAGTTAGATGCGGATGAATTTAACCCAATTAGAACATAATATAGTGCCAGGCCACTGAGGTATAAATATATGTTTCTTGTAACTTAAGTGGACACAACAGTAGTCCACTGCGATTAGAATTGTGAATGGTAAGAAGATCTTGAATATGAAGGTGAGTTGCCATGTAGAGCTTTCCATGTAAGAAGACATATCTTGAAAACTATCCGTTGTTGAACTGGGAGCCAGTGTAATTGCTTCAGTGAGGATGTTATGTGATCTGACTTATGAATCATGAATATGGTCCTTGCCGCAGTATTTTGGATTAATTGAAGTCTGTGAATGAGGTTTTTAGGTATTCCATAGAGCAAAGCATTACCACAATCCAAACGAGATGATATGAAAGCATGAATCAATTTCTCAGTACTCTCTTTTGACAGAAGTTTGCGTATACTCTTAATATTCCGGAGATGAAAATAACCAGTTTGACAAATTTTATTAACATGTGATTTCATGGACATTTCATCATCAAAAACAATACCAAGATTGCGAGCTTTGGAATTAGCCGACTTTAATAGACTTTGATATAATGTGTTTCCTTTGATTTTTGGATGATATGATCAACAGCTCAGTTTTATCATCATTGAGTTTTAATTTGTTAGACTTCATCCAATGCTTAATCTCAATAACACACTTCTCTATTTGGTCTACTGCGGATTGCTCATCTCCAGGCAGTTTTGGGTTAAATGACAAATACAGTTGAGTGTAATCAGCATAAAGATTGCAAATTGTATCCGTGAGCTATGTTGGTGATGGGGCCAGTATATATCTTATGAAGAATAGGGGTCCGAGTACAGATCCTTGTGGTACACCATACAAAAGTGGAATATCCGAAGATAATGTACCATTTATGCAGACAGATTGATTCCTGTTGTGTAAATATGACCAAATCCAGTTCAGTGTAGATGACGTAATGCCAGCAGCAGCTTCAAGACGGGAAAGTAATATCTCATGATCAACCGTATCAAAGGCTGCTGATAAATCAAGCAGTACAAGAAATGCAGATTTTTTGTCGTCAAGATCACGAAGAATGTCATTTTGGACACGGATTAATGCCGTTTCCGTACCATGGTATTTCCTGTAGGCTGATTGAAGATGATTGAAAAGATTGTGCTTAAACATGTGATCAGATATCTGTGAGGCAACTGCTTTTTCAATAATTTTTGAAATAAATGGTAAATTTGACACAGGTCTATAATTTTTCAAGTCCTCTTGGTCGAGAGATGCCTTTTTCAGCAAAGGTCTAACAAGAGCCTGTTTCATCATGTGTGGGAAGGTGGCAGTTTCTAGTGACAGTTTCTAGTGACAGGTTTACAATATTTGTAATAGTTGGAAGAACAATATCCAAATTATTTTTCAAAATGGAGGTTGGCAGCGGGTCGAGATCACATGATTTACTCGGCGAAGATGTAATAAATTCTCCAACTTCTTGCACCGAGACTGGTGTAAATTTCTCCAAAAATGAGATCTCTTTCTTACTTTGTGTCCTCTCAATATTAACCAGGGTTCGTACAGTACGGGTCATGGAAAACCTGGAAAGTCAGGGAATTTTGCTTTTGCATTTTCCAGGCCTTGAAAGTCATGGAAAAGGGTAAACGTCTTTAAAAGTCATGGAAAGTCATGGAATTTTAAGACTTGTTAAAACCAGTTCGCGTCGGAGGCCGTGTACACACGCAATTTTTTTTCGCACCGCAGATCGGAGAGCGTCTAAATACGCCATAGGAAACTCCGGAATATTTGTACGCATGCTCGGTCGCGGTTGACTTGATAACGAGCCACGTGCGTAAAGTGACATGCACAGAAGACGTGACCACACGCCGTGGAAGCTTCCATTGTCCTTTCGGGTGACGTGAACACGCCATTTTGGCAGTGCTCGTGCTTCGGTTGACGTGTTATTGTGCAACACTTGTTCGGCACAAGAGCGGGGGCCGTGTAAACACGTTCGCTTCACATGGGTGGTTGTGTGGGAGCACTCGTAAACCTGTTCCACACCTTTGTCTTTGTCTCCATTGAAATCTGTAAAGCTGCGGTATACTAAGATTTCTATAGACCAATTACCTTGCACCATTGTCCCATTGTTACTCGGATAATGGGGAAGGAATCCTTCCTCCATGCTCGGTTGACGTGTAAATACGATGAAGAATTCTTTCGAGGGCTCGGTGGACTTCTAAAGACGCAACACCAAACACGCCCTCCTGGCTATAATTCCCACGGAAAACTCGCCAATTTATCTGCTAATAAGCTAAATGGGGGTGTCTCGTCTTAGTTTCATTGACGTAACCAAAAAAATTCACGCCAAAAAAAAACCCGCACAGGGGCCCAGAAAAACATTTTTATTCCCGACGCAAACTGGTTTTAAAAGAAACAGAAACAAGACAACCGGCAACCAAAAAGACACAATTTCTGGGTCACAAGTTCACATCAAAGAAATGTCTGCCGACTTTGGAATGTTGAATGTATCAATTTGGGATTAGAGCTAAGGCAAGAGCTATTGTTCACTTGACAATGACTGACAGGTTGTGCTTTTACACTCCCAGACCAAGAGACAATAACCTCTGGGACCTGGTTCTTGGCTGGTTTACAAGCTATTATAAACTAAACGCGTGGTGTTTGTCCCACTCTGCCTGGCACGCGGGTACCCCGCTCATCTGATTTTTGCCTAAGCAGTGTGGTCGCGGAACCAGTGTCGTTTAACATTAAATGCTTATAAATAGATCGCGGCAGGCCGCATAGTTACAAATGCGGTGCATCAAAAACATTCTCTTGAAAAGAAACAAAGTTGCCGGCCAATTAAAACGTATCAATAAAGCTTCCTTCAAGATGAAATAAATCCCTCAGTGGCAACAAATTGTTGTTGTTCACAATTAGTTCTCGAACTGAACAAAGGAAATTTTGGGGTGGTTTTTTTTCACCATGGAATAAATTATAGCGTATCGGCCGATTTACAGCGTATCGGTATTTTTTTAAATTGCGTATCGGGCATGCCTGGCTAGAACATTGGTGTTATGCGAATCTACTTAGATTTGCGTTGTTATGTTAATGTTGGGCGTGAATCGAAAAGTCATGGAATACTTGTTGTAAAGGTCATGGAAAGTCATGGAATTATCTAAGTAAAAAAAGTGTACGAACCCTGTTAACATTTTGAGTGACTGTATTAGTGTCCAGTTGTTCACGAATCTTGGATATCTTGGATGAGAAGAAACTGCAGAATCTTTCAGTTAACTTTCCAACATCATTGTGCCGTGGTAATTTGGGTGAGCCTTTATTTTGCAAAAGTTCTTCAACAACTTGAAAAAGTGCTTTTTGGTTATCACAGGCGTTAATTTTCTTCTTGTAAAAGGAAGATTTTGCCTTTTCTATAAGTTGTGTGACACAGAGCCGTTGCGCTTGGAATAATTTCCTATCAGATAACAGCCTTGTTCTCCGCCAACATCTCTCAAGCCATTTTCAGTATTTCTTTGCCTCCTTGATGTCATCATTGTACCATGGGGTACGCGGCCTATCAGTGATACTACGTTTACAAAGTGGCGCATGTTTCTCCAGCAGATCAGAAAGCACTGTGTTGTATTGATTGACAAGTTTATCAAGATCACATTCTGGGTTTAGTATCAAATCAGATTTGGAGAGTTCTGTGGCAAAACTGTTGTGATCAATTGACTTCAGCTTACGAAATGAAATTTCACGTCTCTTATTTTGGTTTCTGAAGATTTAGATTATCAGTGTATTGCAGAGTGGTCTGTAAGCATATCCTTAACAGATACTGACTCTACATGGATACACAAGTTGGGATTGGTTACCATACACCTGCCTTACATTACATATGTGATCTGCTCGTTCAAAACACAAACACTTGGGTCTTGAAATTGTGAAGAAAATTATCTTCAATCCATAGTTGAGCAAAAGTCAAAGATGGTGGGAGTTCTGGTCATGAAGTGGACTTGAATGAGGCAATGGTGCTTGTGAATCAATACCCACTTTGTGGGAAACGGCACTCTCTCTGATAAGCCTCTTTTTGACTGGATCACTGCTTACTGAGCACTGTAGCTGTTGCATCATTGATTCTTTCCTTGCATGGATTATCAGCACCAAGGTTATGATTGGTTAATGCCTGTGATTGTTAGTATCTTTTATAGGCAATGTATATTCAGATAGAGGTCTCTGGGACATCAATGCAGTTGGATATTGGAAACTTCCAATTAATTGAAATTGTATAAAAGCAATGACTGGGGCCACATACACAGTGTACATAGTTGGGTAAGATATGCTTTAATTTTAAAAAAACTGATTGGAATTGGATAAAATTTCACTTATTTCAGTTTCATTGTCTTTTGAATTAGAAACAGTCAAAATACAATGTACATACATGTATTGTGATGCAACACCCCTAGGGAGGGATTGTTGCGCGGACAGCCTCTTGACCAGAAAAGAGCGGTTAGGAATGTATCCATTCGGATAGCAGTGTACCGTCCCAATGAATGAAATACAGCTGCTCTGAGATCTCCCTATCACAAAAGTTACCAGGACACATGTTATTCTGTATATTTTCACTCCAGTTTCTTGTATGACTAACTCAACTGTTGATGTTCGTGCAAGCATGAATATACTTCTTACTAATAACTGATAGGATGCTTCCTGCTTCAGTTGCAAAATTTGCCTCTCTTTTTCCAGAAGTTTGTTTTCAACTTCCTGTATTCTCCTCTCTTTGCGCGTCTTATGTTGGATTCTACATAAATAGAGTATACATACATGTACAATGTACATTTAAGTTGTACATGTTGTGGAACTATTACACATAACTAAAATGTACAGTAGATGGCTTGGTGGTACATGTATATGATGGTAGATGGTATTTGAAATGTGTGCCTGATACCCAAGGATAGCAGTGTTAACACTGCAAATTGGTCTCTTCACTACAGTGGCCAGTGTTGCAGCAGGCAAGACCATACTTTTCTGTTTCTGTCCTGCATACTCGAAACCTCAGTCTAAAGTGCTTTTTGAAGATCTTTTGAAGCAGCCCAAATCTCCAGATTTATCACCAAATGTCATGCCAAGGGTACATGTAACATCCTCATTATGATTTGTAATGCATGTACAAATTATTACTCACTGAAGTAATAATTTATCCTTTTGAACCAAAATTTATAGAAATCAGACAGGGGTCAAATGTAGATTGTGAAAGAATAAATAGTATTTGCAATGCTGTTTGTTCTATCGTGAAGTTCAGAATTTTCAAAGTTGGGATTTTTATTTATGTAATAATTAATAATTGTATTATTGTTGGTCACTGCCTATGGTAAGTTTCATCTGATTTTGCAAGAACACATCATAATGAATCCTTCATTCATTCCCTTCACCTCTTCTTGGGGAAGGCTTGGCCGTAATTGTTTAGAGGAGTGGATGGGCACCAATAGCCTTTTTCCCCATCACTGAGCATGTCGCCATCTGCTAACGTGTGAAGAGGGCACACATTAAATTCCTGGTAAATTTTTTATAGTCAGTGCAGTGTGTGTACACCTCTTCAGCACATGAACAGGCACTGAAACTCCTACTCCTGGCAGCTGCGGGTAGAAAAAACAACCAGAAAGCTTACAAGTACGTATACCTTTTTATGGCATGTGGCGAACACAAACATAAAGAGTCAAAATTACAAGTTCCATCCTGGACTTAAAGGGACAAGGCCCTTTTCCTTGGTAAAGGGTACTTTTAAGAATGTTATGTTTTATTGGAAATTCCAATGCAATAAGACAACTTGCCATTTGAGTTTTGAGCAACTGAACAGATTGGGGAAAAATCGCCACTCCCTGCGCTCACCCCAAAACATACAAAATCCTTAAATAATACCAACCATGAATGAAATAGTTAATATACTACAATTAAAAGAACATATCAAGTCAATTTCATATGGGTTTTTCTGTGGCTCATACACTGACTGAGTAGGGTTCATGTTACTAGTGGCAGAACTGTAGGTGGTGCTTCCAGCACACTCAGGGTTTGGAGAGCTACAAACTGGGACATGGTAGACGTCTTTTGTTGCCATCTTCTTGACCAACTCTTGCAGGATAGTGGCTACACCAACTCTGTTTTTAAAAAACCAAACCTAAAGTACTTACCAATTTTAACTAATTGGAATGCCAAGAACCATTGTTACAACTGAAATCAAAATAGCAAGGTTTTTACTGTCAACATTAACATGGCTCATTATATATATATATAATATATATATATATAATATATATATATAATGTATATATATAATATATATATATATATAATGTATATATATAATATATATATATATAATATATATATTTATTATATATATATATATAATATATATATATAATAAATATATATATATATATATATATATATGACACACACACATTCTTACACACATTGATTTGTGGGGTATTCCTTTGTTCGTATCCCTTTTCTATAGAATTCTCCTGTGGGGTACAAGATTTCTATAGTTACCTTGTGGGGTCCAATTGTTCCATTGTGTTTTGGACCCCACAACGAATCACGTACACGTCCACACACACATACAGGCACTGCATAAGTTGTGTGGACTTGACACACCTGTCACTGTTTTGGGCATAGCAGTAGCGTGGACATGGCCCCTCTGCATTACTTATGTGGACTCTGTACTCAATGTGCTTAAGACAATCACAATGTGGACCCATTACCCATACATGTTTCTTGGCATTATTTCTGTGGACATAGTACATGGTTATGCCACAGTAATGCAGGTCAGAGCGCATGTCGTAGCCTTCAGGCTGCGCCTTCAGTTACAACATTCGCAACTAGGTCAGACCAAGAAATAAAAGAATTTTGTGGAATCGACCACAAATACAATAATAATTTAACACTGTAGCAGCCAGGGTTTGTTGTGATTTTGTATATTAAAAATAAATACATAAATAAATAAATAAAAATACGTTTAGGGGTGGATCATCAATCCCCCCCTCCCAAGATCTCGGCAATGCGTTAACAGATTTTTATGAAATTTAACCGGTATGCAAAAATGAGAATACCAACACACTCATGTCGATACGATAGTTTTATCTCATCGTTGGAGAATGGTACCCTCAATTTTTATACATGTGGTGTCGAGTGTGCCTTAGATGACAGCGGCCTAAAGTTAGAAAGGCTCGACATGGAAAAAAGGCACTGTGGAGCTCTCGCAAAAAACAAAACAAAACAAAAACAAAACAAAACACAAAGAAAAAAAATATCGTTAGAGGGGGGATTTCGCCAGTTTCTGGAAGGTTCAACAATTAATTGTCACCCATAAAGCATGGGTGCATCATTCCATTTTCAAGACAATTAATATTAGTGCAGTTTATTTATTTCCATCTATTGAGTTCACATGGAATGATAATATTCAATTTCTGAATAAATTTGAATCAGGGATAAAAAGCAACTTAAAACCTTGGGTACATTTAGAACATGACAAAAATACACTATACTCTTGATATCTCAAATCAATTACTGAAGTTTAATGATGTTACAATTGCTGTAGTGATGTAGAAATTCGGCCTTCCACCTCTGCAAAATCACCATCAGAGACTAGAAGCGCAGTATGGCATAAATCTTACCAAAATGCATGAATACAACTTCAAAAAATTATTCAAATAATGGTCAACACAAAACCAAATCCTCATTATAAGTTTATAATCAGAAATCAGGCAATTGCATTTAATCATCCTGTTATGTTAAGCTTCCTCACTGTATTTTATTGCAAAAAATAAAAAAAATAAAAATAAATTACATGCAAAAACCACAAGGGAGACTGATGATGGGTACAATTTCCCCACTCAGGAACAATCCACCCCCTCGGATTTACACCAGTAAACAATTTCGTACCATAATAGACACAAAATCATTCTGTTATGAATGGTATTCATGATATTTCACGAAGTTTTATTGAGAGTTTCTCTTTAATACTTTGCTACTGTTTGTTGTGGTCAAGACCTGGTCCAAGACCTCTGAGACCAATGCTCGGGGGGGGTGAAGCCCGAGACATTGAGTGCAGATAAACAAAAAGTAACATCAAAAGAATTATTACATTTTAGACATCAATAACTCATTCCATCTTTTTTATGTGTCATTGGTCTACCCACAAAGGAGATTGGTGGCAATTTTTTTGTGTTTCTTGAGTTGTTCGTTTGTTTGTTTGTTGGGGTGTTTGTCTGTATGTTTTGGGGGGGTTTTTGGGGGGAGGAAAGAAAGACAAATGGGATGCATTATTTTCATCTAAAAAAGTTAATTTCTCCAATGTAAGGAAAAGTGGCTCAGAAGTAGTTGCATAAGGTTTGCCAACTTTTTGCACATCTGCTAATGAATCAATTTTATATTAATCACTTGTTGAATGTCCTCGACTGAGTCATTTCATTAAAATGACTAGACTTGAAAGATGAAAGATTTTGACTCGAGTATCTAAAGAAAAAATTACACCTACGCATAATGTGTCAAAATTTATACCTGCTTGCTGTCAAAATCATAGCTTAATCCACTTATATGTCATTAGTCATATAAATATCTGTAATGGCAACAGTCAAAACCAAAATGTTAAGGAGTCAAATTACAGTCATATTTATATGACTACTATGTCATATATTAGGGTTCACCTTCATTTGCTAGTCTTGTCAAAAATAAAGCAAAGTACATGTATATGCAGAGTAATATCTGATAGGCAACATTACAGTTGCCTGGGCATCATACCTCTTTTTTTTACTCCCATGTGCCATGTATGTAACCATGCAGTTAAAAAAAGTAGAGCTGGTTTACACAATTTTTTTTTTCGTGCCACAGCACATTTACTAGACAACATATCTAACATCTCAAATTTAAAACACACCTTTTTCATCTGACCGATCCCGGCCCAGTTTTAAGTAGTGCAAAAATTTATATGAGCACTTATCAGCAAACCAGTGGTCTGAGCGAGTGAGGTCTGCCAACATATGACCAATTAATTCCGAAGTAAAATTGCTTGCCAAGCCTTCTTGTAATACATGATCTGTCTACTATCATTCAATTCAATTCAATTCAATTCAAACTCACATTTATTTCCATACCAAATGATCTGAAAAACAAAACAAAATTTAATAGAGAATACATGATTAAGTAAATGAAATTAACGAAAAGATGTAAGAAGCGAAAATAATATTGGTACAGAGGCATCTTCTAGAAGCCTAGGCTTGTGGCGATCATGAACAACCATGCCAGTTGCTAGAACGTACACACAACGATTCTTCTATATGTACTGTATGCGCATATGTATCAACCCCAAACCAGCAAAACATACCCCTGTCCGAGAGCGACACCTGTCAGACCACATGAGACAGAGTCTGAGATTGAGACCGATGTAACCCAAGCCATTAAAAATCTCTGTGATTCTGTGAAGCAATAGTCGAGAATCACAACACTTGTTAATACTCATAGGCAGGGACCAAAGATTGTGTACCTGATGAGGGAACATAAATTGGGAAATGCGAAAGAACCAGAGTTTTTCCCAAGAAGAAGCCAAGGAAAAAAGGAACGCTCAATGGCACAAAGTTCTGACTGCATTCACCATGTGCCCACATCACAAAAAACAGGTTGGGTAATATAGTGGAGGGGAGAAGTGGAAAAAAGCACCGTATAGTATGCGTACTACACAGCAACTATAATGGAGTTAATTAGAATAAAAGGAATACACTCTGGTGGGGGGGGGGGGGGGGGTACTATTTCGGAATCCCTTGGCATTATTTAGAATTATTACATCCCACAGTGGATTCAGATTTTGATTAAATTTTTATCTGCAAGGGTTGTTCTTCGTGCAATTACATGTAAACAAAGCAGTTCTTTGTAGTTAAAAAATAAAGGTTTGCAGTTGAATTTCCTGCAACATGCATGTTTAACTGTTTCACAAACATCTGATCCTGAAGAAAAGTCACTCCACGAATATTTGCTTCACTCTGCTTCACACTGCTTCATTGTGTAAAATATGGTGTAAACAAAAAACATTGTAAATCTTTCCTCTGTTCACAAATGGGTCAATCCGAGATAATAGGGGTATTTCATATAACACAGAAGTTCAAAAATCAAGTTGCTGGTTTGACATTCATTTGTTCACATTGGTTACTCTCGACCCTAAATGATATAATACTGATCAAGAAAAGATAAGTTTTTACTACACAGAAATGTTATAGTCTGTCAAAGTTATGAAATCATGGAGGATAACGCTACGAACGGGGACGGAAACGGGCACACAGAAGGTAAATAACAAATTTAATATAGCATCAAGTCTCGGTATTATTCGTCACATTTTGACATTCTACAATGATGAAAAGGCATACATAGTAGTGGATGTGGTTTATGGCGACACAATCATCCAAATGTTCCAGTGATAGCATGTATTAAGTATGTTGCTGTGTGAAAAAAAATAACTGTTTATTCGTGTCACACATCTTAAAACTTTTCCAAATCAACACCATATATCTGAGACACATTAAATTAAAATTTTGCCATAACGTACCATTGTTTTCTCCAAATAACACTTGGAATCTTTGCTTCCCATTGAGGATGAATGGTAACGCTGGTAACGGGACAGATTATCAATATGACACCCCCTCCTTTGTCTAATTGTACATATTACT
>CM055828.1:9944087-9965398 GCA_029582265.1 Zoroaster sp. YZ-2022 | reverse complement strand
TTATAATTCATTTAAGACGCCGCGAGATAACAATCTTGAAGCTTGCAGCACAGAAAAGCGCTCTCATTAAAGTGGTAACATAAACAAAAAATATAAAACTTAAAAAAAGGTTGTCTCTAAGAAAGCTGAAAGAAAGATTTTTTTTTTATCTGTGTGGGAAAATGATTAAGTTGTTATAGTCTTGATTAATTCTTATACTTGTTATAAACTGTTAAGCTGTTAAAGTTCATTTGATATCTAGAGAAAAATATATTAATGATCACAGTTTTACCCGAAACGTATTTTTTGTGTAAGTTGACGATGGTATTAATCACCATTCGACAATTTTGTTGTCTGAGGTGATATCATTTTAGTAAAATTAGTAAAACAATTTCCCAACCGAATAGTCTTCCGGGAACAAACATTTCACGGAAGAATGAATACGAAAATGCAATGTAATAGGCTGGAAGTTGGCTGATTAATGTATATCTTGATTTAAAAAAGTAAGGATACTTTTAGTGGAGGTATTGCCAACATTACCAATAGTGTATAATGCATGGCTTTAAGATGTACAATAAGAATTTATTTTCAATTTTCTTAATAAGGTGACGTCCAAAATTGTCAACATATCCCTACCCCAAATAAGTAATTTAAAAAATCTATAATCTACATTTTTAAAGCAACATTTAATGACATAATGGCAACCCCCTCATGTCATCCTTCCCACTTTTTAAGTATTTTTTACTGACAACTGTTTTGACAAATTGGACAGCACTTGTAAAATGTTCCATGTGTGAAATCTTTTCAAAAGGGCTTGCTTACAAGCAGACCTTCGAAAATTAATCATGGTTGTGTGATTTACATTGAAAGCCGTGTATAAGTATAACTATGCTTCCATTTTGTTTGTATATGCTAAAAAGTGCCAGAATATATTCGCAAACAATAAATGAATATTGTCGTGGATTTGTTTAACTTCATCAAGATAGATTAGACAAGTATAAATTGTTGCATTGTAAACAAATATGAAATGTAAATGTTACTACCAGATCAATTACAATGTTAGGAAAAAAGGCTAAACTATGTATGTAAGGGGTGTGTAGCACTTCAAATAATAAAACTACTTTATTCTTTAATCACTTACCTATACTTGCATGTTCTAGCGCTTCAAATAATAAAACTACTTTATTCTTTAATTACTTACCTATACTTGCATGTTCTAGTGCTTCAAATAATAAAACTACTTTATTCTTTAATTACTTACCTATACTTGCATGTTCTAGTGCTTCAAATAATAAAACTACTTTATTCTTTAATTACTTACCTATACTTGCATGTTCTAGTGCTTCAAATAATAAAACTACTTTATTCTTTAATCACTTACCTATACTTGCATATTGCAGTGCTTCACATAATAAAACTACTTTATTCTTTAATCACTTACCTATACTTGCATATTGTAGCGCTTCAAATAATAAAACTATTTTATTCTTTAATCACTTACCTATACTTGCATATTCTACTGCTTCAAATAATAAAACTACTTTATTATTTAATCACTTACCTATACTTGCATATTGTAGTGCTTCAAATAATAAAACTACTTTATTCTTTAATCACTTACCTATACTTGCATATTGCAGCGCTTCAAATAATAAAACTACTTTATTCTTTAATCACTTACCTATACTTGCATATTGTAGTGCTTTAAATAATAAAACTACTTTATTCTTTAATCACTTACCTATACTTGCATATTGTAGTGCTTTAAATAATAAAACTACTTTATTATTTAATCACTTACCTATACTTGCATATTGTAGCGCTTCAAATAATAAAACTACTTTATTCTTTAATTACTTACCTATACTTGCATATTGTAGTGCTTTAAATAATAAAACTACTTTATTCTTTAATTACTTACCTATACTTGCATATTGTAGTGCTTTAAATAATAAAACTACTTTATTCTTTAATCACTTACCTATACTTGCATATTGTAGTGCTTCAAATAATAAAACTACTTTATTCTTTAATCACTTACCTATACTTGCATATTGTAGCGCTTCAAATAATAAAACTACTTTATTCTTTAATTACTTACCTATACTTGCATATTGTAGTGCTTTAAATAATAAAACTACTTTATTCTTTAATCACTTACCTATACTTGCATATTCTACTGCTTTAAATAATAAAACTACTTTATTCTTTAATCACTTACCTATACTTGCATATTGCAGCGCTTCAAATAATAAAACTACTTTATTCTTTAATCACTTACCTATACTTGCATATTGCAGCGCTTCAAATAATAAAACTACTTTATTCTTTAATCACTTACCTATACTTGCATATTGCAGCGCTTCAAATAATAAAACTACTTTATTCTTTAATCACTTACCTATACTTGCATATTGTAGTGCTTTAAATAATAAAACTACTTTATTCTTTAATCACTTACCTATACTTGCATATTGTAGTGCTTTAAATAATAAAACTACTTTATTCTTTAATCACTTACCTATACTTGCATATTCTACTGCTTTAAATAATAAAACTACTTTATTCTTTAATCACTTACCTATACTTGCATATTGCAGCGCTTCAAATAATAAAACTACTTTATTCTTTAATCACTTACCTATACTTGCATATTGTAGTGCTTTAAATAATAAAACTACTTTATTCTTTAATCACTTACCTATACTTGCATATTGTAGTGCTTCAAATAATAAAACTACTTTATTCTTTAATTACTTACCTATACTTGCATATTGTAGTGCTTTAAATAATAAAACTACTTTATTCTTTAATCACTTACCTATACTTGCATGTTCTAGTGCTTCAAATAATAAAACTACTTTATTCTTTAATCACTTACCTATACTTGCATATTCTAATCGTATCCCTTTGCTAAAGTCTTTTCACTTACACAGTGTAGTTTATGTATGTACTTTCCACTGTCATGAAACAGCAGTGAGGTGAAACTAAGCCATTCATTTGCATATTTCCACTGTCATGAAACAGCAGCAGGGTCAAACTAATTAAGCCATTCATTTGCATATTAAAAGAAGTGATTCCACATGTAGTTCATAAATTTTGTGGTTATTAATGTAGGGAAATCAAACATTTGTTTAATTACTTATTTTATTCAATACTAAATAATAGAACATTTTTGTTGAAGATTTATTTGACAAGGAAGTTTTAATTAATTATTAGAAAAATAATCAAGCTGACACGAACTACATATTGTTTACTGCTCCTTTGGATCTGCCTAGTAACTGCGGGCTTAAGGTCACTGCCTGCCCTGACTTTACAGGCCATTACTCCAATAAAGATCAACCTGAAATGGAACCTGCGTGCCCTAGCCCTTTTTCCTTGATGTTGATGTTCAACGCCCCCTTCCCCCTTCCCCCGTCCCTCTCACATGTACACGTAAGTCAAATACTTTGCTGAATAGACAATTTGTAATATATTCAGTGCTCAAACAGGATATGAATTGGAGTTAAATTGTTACCATTGTTTTCTGAAAGAGTGGAAAGGTTAAAGGACAAAAAATGATACGATCAAATCTTATTTAGTAAATAATCGTAGTGGAAAATGTATTTACTCAAATTGCTGTAATATAAATGATGTGGCACATGATTTCCACTTATTTACACATACAAACATTAATGTCAAATGATGGAAGGAAAAAGCTTGTGTTGTTTACAAAGGCAGTTATCACAATAATGTTATATTTTGATGGGATGACATCAGCATGAATGTTTGTAATCATAAGTAAGGCACTATATCTCAAATGTTACAAAGAGGAATTTGAAAAAGGAAAACAAATTTAACATACATGTAATAGTTTTCATTAAGATATGATTAAGTGGAAAGTTTTTCCTGGTCAGACTCTGTGGACTCAAAATGTCTGCCGCCTCGTGTCATTGTGTTCCCGGCTCAATTTGATACCCGGCTCATTCAATTTCGTTTGAAAATAAATGCTCAGCTACATCAGCATTCAACAGTTAAAAAGAGTCATTCAATTTCAACACCTGAGCATTCACTCGACAAATAAGATCATTCAATTTCAAATGGTCGCTAAGTTCATTCAATTTCGTCAAAGCCAGCAGCAACAGGCTGGTGCGCTTCGATGACTCTGAATTTGATTGTACCTATTGCGAAAATGTGGTAGATATTCAACATAAGAATGGTGATATTGTAGTTTTGAATGCCTATAAACGAAATAGAATGAAAAGAAAGAAATCATGTGTGCACGAAAACGAAATTGAATGCAATAATATCGAAAGAGAAACCCTAGTTGGATTGAATTATCAAAATCGAGTGAATTTGAAAGCGTGTTGATGAAATTGAATGATTTTTTGTTGAAATTGGCCGGGAAAACCTATACTTTCAATTAAGTAATTTCACCAAGTAATTTACAGGGGAATAGATAAAGAGTAATAAAGTTAGTTAATGAATATATGACTTTGTGTGTTATATTCATTGTTGGTTGATGACATATTTACGGGTTAACAAGTAGGCCTAACGTCTCAGTTGAAATAAATTTTCTTCCTTTTTAGATTGATTGGTAATTTCCTTTCATTTGTTACGAAATACACTGCTTGAGTCGAAACGTATTGCCATTGTGTACCTTTTCTGCAGTTACACAAAGTAAATAAAAAATACTGATTAAAACAGATTTGCTGCGAAATAGCGAAACGTAAACTACTGACGGTTTAGCAATGCTTCAGCATTTTGTCGATAACAATATCATTTAAAAAGCAAACTTCTCCACAAATAAATTGAAGTCAACCGATTAAAACAAATTTGCAGGCGAAATAGCCAGACTCACGGAATATAAATAGTTAAAGCAATGTACGCATTGAGTACAAATTTGGGAGGTTCATATTGCCACTTGTTTTCATTGTTGTACCCTGCCGTTTGGTTTCCCATGATTTTGCACATGGGGATTCCGAGATTACAATTCCGTTTTTGTCTCAGACATTGGGGGGGGGGGGATGCTGCCTCATGAGCCCTGTAATAATGTGACTGATATTAATACTGTAGGCAGAACCATAGCGAGCGGAGGGGGTGGCACCGTCAATCGGCATTTAGAGCCTCAGTCGGCAAATGAAGCATGTAAACGAAGGTACGAGAGCAAGGGTTTGCCGACTGCAAATATCGTATTTCTAAGCACTGATGATTTGCCGAGTTGTTTGTTATCAATTGTTTTTACTTTGAGTTTGACATTTTACTCGCGGAAAGAGCTGCAGTTTCGGGTGCAAACATTAAAAAAATAATAATAATCCACTCAAGACACAAACAAACTTAATTTTTTATTATTCATACCAACTGATAACCTTTGATAATACAGTGGTATCCATACTCGTGATGTGTACAAACACCCCAACTTGACTCCCCATGCTTTTATCATGAAATGGACTGAAAGACTGAAATCCAAATGAGCTAAACAGGTTATTGGGTCGATCACCATGGGAACCTTGATATGTTTGGAAACCCCCTGATGTTGAAATGCAACAATTGGAAATTCCCAAAAGACAAACTTGGCCACGGTAATAATGCAAATACCAGGAAGTAGTATGAGTTCCAATCCTTGTTCTTCAGAGTACCTTAACCTTCTTACCTTAACGGACATTGTGATGAGTATTGCTACTATAGTTAACTTTGTTGTCAACAATTAGCATATTAATGCAGGTCATAAATAAATTGCCTTGAACATTTGTCTCCAATGAAATAAATAATATTTCAAAGCACTGAAGACCAGATATAACTCCATAATTAAACATACATTTTGAATGAAGGTTTGTTGTTCACTGGGCCAAAAGGCCGCTCTAAGGTTGGAGCTTCTATAAAGATAAGTAATTTCTGGTATTTAATTACCAAATGCCATTTATTGCTATGAATGAGAGTATGTCAGTATGTCGCATATGGGTTTGCATAGTAAGGAAACAAAATTAATTAAAATCCTGGCATCAGCTACCCCTAGGCTGATTTTTGTTTCTCATGGAAACACAATATTTCTAAAATTAGGCCCAAAAAAATGTTGAGTTGCCCTCCAGTGAAAATATTTGAAGGGGTCGGTCGGTCGGGATTTTTTTTCTCTCCTTGACTGTCATTGAAATGCATTGGAACTGAAACCACATACCATGTTTTTCAAAGACAATGATCTAGCAGTATGCACAAGTACCTAAAGAATAAAAAGACATCACACATTCAACTTTTGAATAATCTTTCAACAACTTTATTTCAACATTTCAATACATTCGTCACCGGCGGTAACGTCGGTGCTTCGTCCGCACAGGCCGCAGAGTCAAGAGAATGTGCCGCATGCACATATCGCGAAGCACTGTCAACGATTCGTCGAAGCCGACATCTTGCCACGGTCCTTGAGCATTTGCCGAAATAAAAGCACCACTCAAAATAAAACCCTGGTACTGGTCTGGTAAATGTTGTTCAAACAAACATTGGAAAGATCCATTTAGACTTATTCTTGATATTTTGCTGAATAGTGTGATAGACCTACTTTTCGCTGTGATTGACACAGCAAATTCATCCATATTGCGTGCAATGCTCAGCATGCAACATATGAGTGGCCATTCGATTTGAAAACGTGTAGATCGAGTCGCAATCGTTGACACACGTACTGTACATGTACAGTGCGGGGAGGAAGTGCACAATGTGTGAGGGCCATTTGATTTGAAAACGTGTAGATTGAGTCGCAATCATCGACATACAAAACAGTGCGCGAAGCCAGTGGAAAACATGTGAGGGGCCATTCGATTGGAAAACGTGTAGATTTGGGCACACGGTGTGCGCGAAGGCAGTGCACCATGTGAGGTGCACCATGTGAGGGCCGGGGCCATTCGATTTGAAAACATGTAGATTGAGTCTTGGGTACCGGTAAATTTGAAGTGGAAAATTTCACAAATCAAACGTATTATGTTTTATACACAGAAATTTGGTAAGTTTCATTAATAAATAGGCCTATGAATGTCGGGAGAAAAAAACAAAAATAAAAACAAACAAAAACCCGACCCGAGATTTCAGCACTTTTGGCAGTGGCGTAGCTGGCTATGTTCGCCAGGGGGAGCGAATCGGATCCCAGGGGGCCCCGGGCCCCCTGCCAGAGGGCCCCGGGCCCCCCTGCCAGAGGGCCCCCAGACTAAGGACTTCCTTTATAAAAAAAAATGTAATAATTATAAAATTAGTTTTATATTTTTTTCGAAGAAATGCGGTTTATCATTCATTTTAGTTCATTTTTTATTTGTCATGTAATTTAATTTCTATGTCGAGGGGCCCGAACCTGAAGTGCCCCGGGCCCCTCAAGGTCTAAATCCGGCCCTGCCTGTATAGTCCTGCCTGCTGGTGGGCCCGTCAGTCAGTCCCATAAGCATGTGAAAAAAATGTGTTAGGGGGCCCACTTATTCTGGAACTAGAGCCAGGGGGCGGCCGCCCCCCTGCCCCCCGCTAGCTACGCCACTGACTTTTGGGTCGGTCGGTGGAGGGCAACTCAACATTTTTTTTTGGCCTTAGATAAAACTTTATTACAGGGCAATACTGAAACATCGTACGAGACTGCAGCCGAATAGCTACCAACTTGGAATAGTCATCATAGAGAGAAAGATCCAAACACAACAGTAAGTAAAATGTTGAAGAACAATTAATATTTAGGGTATTATAATCAAGTAACACTAAATAAATCAATGGGGAAGAAGAAAGACGCAGATTTACTTTTTCATGAGCGACACTGGCTGTGCACCATCAGTAAACATGGATCGGACTAGCATGAATGTCAGATATTTGCATTAGTGAATTAACTGTCATGACTGTATTGAATGGAAGGTACAAGAGTTTCTACGAGTATTCTTACTTTCACATTTAACAACCAACCTATGAAAGTTTCACACATTGGATCATGGAATTTTGATCTTATTAACCAGTAACTGTTATTGGGATTTATTTTACTGATTTTACTTTAATAGTAGTCTAAATATGCAAAACATACCGTCAACTTTACATCATGCAAGTGTTATGTAAAGCTGTGATAAACGGATGTTGTCACCAAATTACTGCAACTTTTCAATTCAGTTCAAAAGTTTAAATGTAAATGCTATATTGAAAACTTCGTTTGATATCAACGTGAACAACAACTTGCAACCTTTAAGCAATACGTATTATTGTATATAATAATATGATTTTAACTCTCAAAAACGAAAAAGATTAATTTCTATTTTCAGCTGCGAACTGACTTAAACAATTACAAGAAATATAAGAGTTTCACGAAGGAATAAATCTGCCCATCAACTGTCAGTGATATGCCGGCATGCTTCCTTTGCTGAAAATCCATTTTTTTAAATTTCACTAGGCCATATTGGGGGTTGGTCATTCAATATTTGCTTTTATCATATATCGAGGAGTCAGGTGTTGATAATTTTACCCCACCGAATGATTAAATGCATTGTGATCTATACATCAACCCTGGTATCTCAATGGCAACATAACACAACAGCTGTACCTATAGTTTGCTTTACTCCACCTAAGATTTAAGCTTGTTGAGATCTTTTGACAAGCAACCCAGGTAAACATACGGCAACATGCAAATAGCAGGTGCACAAGGTCAACACTGCGTATTAGCGTATTGCATACTGCGTTTACTTGTTACGTATCCGTGTTGCACATTCTAAAAGTCCATGTGTACGTATTCTTCCTCTTTACGGACGTGTGTTGTAGAGCATCAAAGGAAAGCAATTGGGAAAATGCCTATCATCACTTTTTGACTGCAATGCTCTCCCGCATATGTCTTTTTACATCAAACAGTATTTGATTTTGGTGAACCAAATCTATTAGAACTTTTGAAACCGTCGTGGCAGCACGTTCCTCTGAGTCTTCCCTTTCCAATATGCACACAAATGTTATCCGTATTGGGTCTAGGGCAGCAGACAATACTGACTATAAGCTCCTCGTCTGTACTTTGCTTCCATGACAAAGAACTAGTAGCATTTAAAGGGAAGGTACATTACCGGTAATGTTTGCAAAATTGCTTCTCAGAGTTTGCTTAATACGCGTTATATTACCGTTGTTGCTTCTGCATAAATGAGCCAGTAATTTTCAGTCACTGTGTTCATCTTAAACTAGGACACCGATTCCATGCCATGTTTTAAGTCTGCTCTGATCGGTGTACTATTTCGTTACGTTTAGAATTACCAATCATATTCATATCCTTTAATAGTTAACAACAAGCTTTGATAATACAGTGGTACTCATACTCGTGATATGTACAAAGAACCATTGTCAACTTGCCTCTAGCTCGATGTGCCTACAGTAAGAAATGGATTGAAACACGGAAATGCAAATGAGCTAGACAGGTGATTGGGTCGATCACCATGGAAACCTTGATATATTTGGAAACCCCCTGATATTCACATGTACACATCGAAAACTCCCATATTAATTTGCAACGTAAAGAAGACAAACCTGGCCACGGTTAAATCAGGAGTAGTACGAGTTCCAACCCTGATTTCTCAGAGGACCTTAACCTGCTACGGACATTGTGGTGATTATTGTAACACCAGCCCCTTAAAAAATGGGTAACATTGTTGTCAATAATTAGTATATTAATGCACGGCTTTTACAAAATGCCTTCAACATTTGTCTCCATTAAAAGAAATAATATTTCAAAGCACTGATGACCAGATCTAACTGCAATAAGATTTTCAATAGTTTTCAAGTGAGTTCGAATCAGCAACAGTTGAGGTTCACTGCATACAACAGCCAGATTCCTCTGAATGTCAGACAGAATAATTTCTCAGGCGGTTTGGTACATCACCAACTTCGCTTCAATTAATGTTTTAGATTATAATTCAATAATTTTGTAATCAGGTAATTATTAATAATATAAACTCCCTTTTGTTACGATGTATGTAAATGAATCCATACTTTATAATAATCAAGATTCATTATGTATAAAACCAACAAAGTTGCAGCTGATTGCATTGTTTCGTTTTATACTAGAAAATAGTGAAAATGCTTTAAAACTGTTCGTCTTCATTCCAATCTGATGGAATAAAATAAGCTTTTAGATAACAAATAACTTTTAGATGACAGTTTACTGTTTCTTTTGGGGTATAATTACAAATGATAGCTTATTGCCATGAATGAAATTACTTTGCATAGTAAGGAAACGAAATTAATTCCAATCATGGCATCAGCCAATATTTTGTTTTATTAGATTTATGTTGATTTTGCTAAAAATCGTCAACTCGAGAAAAGACTTATGCTCAGTAACTGCCCTTTCATTGTTTAATTTTACAGTATTGTTGTGAAGTGATGTTATTGGATTTGTTTCTCATATGATAGGCAAACGTGACAGTTACAAAATGTATTTTTAGAGATCATAAAAGAATCACAAATTGGCGTTTGGGTAGGTAGGACTATAAGGATGGTACTAAATAGGATGGGGACACACAGCTTTTAGGCAAGAGATGGGGAGAGAGCCAAAAACATTGAAATTTATTGTCAATTTCCTTTTGTATATGGTTGGTTAAGAGGAACACCGCCACCCTGACCTCATGGAACGTACCCTGGTAGTACGAGGAATGGTGGTGGTGGTGGCGGGGGGGGGGGGGGGGTGGGGGTGGGGTTGAGCATTGGAACATCAGACATGCATGCAAGCAGCAGTCAGTTTGTTCAAGGGAAGTTCTTGGTAATGTGAATCCTTTGTAATGAAATCATCAGATATTGCCCCAAATCTTTAACATCCCTTTACCAAACCCATTCTCCATTTCCACACCAATCTGGAACATTTAACAGCTCAGGGTGGGGGAACATAACAGACCTTTTCAACTTATACAAAAATCCTAATTAAAATGTACACAGTTGTCTAATAATGGGCGACAGAAGGCGCAATTTTATATGGGATAATTAAAATGCAAATAGCCTATTATGCAAAACTGGCACATTTTGTGACAGGATTTATTTAAAATCTCAATGACAAAATGCAATACGATGTAAATAGACACAGTCACGATATAAAAATACATCAACAAGAACCAAAGTTTAGTTAAGTTTCGACAGATAACGGCAGAAGTATTTTTTAATAATAATAAAAATGTGGACTTATATAGCGCACTCAGTGCGCGTTACATTATTATCCCTGCTCATCAGGCGCATTCCTGAAACCATTTTAGCCCCATGAGGAGTATACAGCTCAATTGCTGCCATTTCGGCGCATATAGGGCTAATCAAACACAACAACCAACTCTGCCGTCACAGGTACCCATTTACGCCTGGGTGGAGAGAAGCAAATAAGTTTAAGTGTCTTGCACAAGGACACTGGATTTATTTAAACAAAATAAAAACTCAAAACGTTGCCCAAAACAATGGTTATCTCAATAGGTTTACCGATTGGTAGCTCAGTTAACAATACAACTAAAACAATTAAGACAACTGACTTTAAAAAAAGATTTGTGCATATTTTATGCACAAATCCATTACAGTAATTACATCACATATTTGCTAATGAATATGCACAATTATATTAACATATTACCAACGAATGCCAAAAGGGTATAATAACACCCACGAGTTGGCAATTGAAAGAAAGCGATCTGACGTGTGACAACTTGTTTTGTATGCAGGACAGTAAATTACTTAACAGAAATTCCACAGATGATTCTTTAAGTCAAAGGATTAAGTCAAAAGATTAAGTCACAGTATTAAATCTCTTAGATTGTTTTATTAATCATCAATTAATAATCAAAGATAAAGAAACCTACAAATGCAACAATACAGTTGTATATATATTATAGGTTTTCCTGATCAATTTCGGCAAATAAGCAGCCAATTTCACTTTCATACGTTCATATTAAAGCGATTTTGCCTCTCCAGTTGTTACTGTGTTTCGAACTAAGAATTCAAGCATTCAATTTCATTTCCAGGCTATGCTAATTCATTTAGCATATTATACGTCGTTCTTTTTAGTAATGCACATTCATACTCCAATTTAGCAGAGTTGGTTCGACTGGAGATTTTTACTAAAATGTTATTTTCATTTTCGTATAACGGCAATCAATTTCGCAAAATGAGAATTCCAAAAAATAAATACGAGAAACAAATTTAAACAAATATGCCTAATTGTACAAGACAACTGAATACTTTTCACATTAATTCAAACATAATTTTGTTTCCTTTATTCATGTGCGTTTCTCGTACACTATATAGGGCCTATCGGTCTTTTTTTTCACACTTTGTTTTGTTTATTTTGTGATGATTATAATCTTTATTGGTTTTCTGATCTGGTTCTAAGTCTGTAATGTGTTTCTGAAACATTTATGTTATATTGGACATGTGTCTTTATGATTTTTTTTATCCTGGTTTCTTATTGTCCCATTCATGTGGTTTTTCCCTTACCGTCAATTAAGTTGCACAGATTTCACAAATGCCTGCCCAATAATGAATTTGAATGACCAAATACCTGCCGCGAAAAGCTCATGTGAATTTGAATGGTGTTCGAGTGGATTGTTAAATTCGATGGTTATTTTGTTTAAATCGCATGACGCAAGAGTAATATTGCCTACTCATAAAACGTAATTGAATGATGATTTTAAGCAGATTTCAATTTTGCGCGAAACAGAATGACGCGGTGTTTAAATTGGCTGCTTATATTATTTGCCCAGTTGACCGGCGGAAAACCTATACATTTAGTACTCCTAATGTTAAAATATTGAATGTGCATTCAGTTTTCATGTAATGACGATTTTCATAATGCATACAAATGCATGCATAGTTATAAAATGACATATGACAATTCACTATGGACTGAAACGACTTAGTTAAAGACTTTCGATATAGGCTACAGTTATTTATTTAGGATACATATAGACTCTTCCCCAACATCAGTTGATCAATCTGTCCTTTATTTCGAATCACCAACGAAATGTGACATGCGTGATTTATTTTGTGAGAGTATTGATCAAGGACAATCTAGGCTTACTTGATGTCAATGAAAGAGCCGATCTTTAGCAACAGAACACATAGGTTTACTTTTAAATAAACAAGTTATTCAGATCCGAAATTACTCAATACCATGAAGATTTTAAGAATGAAATGTTCTTCGGCAATATAGTAACAGCACAATGGTTACAGTCAGTGAGATCATGGAGGAAGGAATTCCTTCCTCCATGGTGAGATTTAACTGTAATTGTATTTAAACCTCGTTTTCAACTAAGGGGACCAGGGAATAATAATAACATGAATGTCAAAATTTTTACCAGAAATAATCATTTTTAGTGTCCAGAAACTACCACAGGTAGTAAAAAAATTCACCTGTTTCTTTCTTCTAGGCCAAATTTCTTCATTATTTTCGCCAAATTGTAGTCATTCATGAAAATTAAAACAGAGGCAATTTTTGGGTGCTTTTCAAAGTGAATTTCGCCGAGTGTAACGTTACTTTGTGGTATGATCTCTACGGTATGATCAAGCTTGATTTTAATTATTAAAAATTCGTCATGAAAATGAGTAGCTCACCGTGGTTGAAAGTGCAATCATATTGTGTGCCGAAATGATTCTAAATCTCACCACTATATATACAAATGAATGCTCATTTTGTTAATTTTCAAAAACTTTATAAAACGAAGTTAGTAATAAACGTTTCTAGAGTTCCTTTGAATACGGCCGTAGTGATCGTATGAAAGCGCACGTGTGAACTGAACATGGTACTATTGTGTGTATATATAGGGGGTGGCTCAATTGGTCAATGTTCCAACCCCCAAACTCGGGAGAAGAAAAAAAATAAACACGTGCGAAGCTAAAACAAACTGGGCGATTGTTGCGCGTTTTTCATTTCAGAAATTTCGCCTGTAGTTAATTCATCAGCAGAAAAATATTGCATGCACATAGAATTTAAAGCATTGCGGATAAAATCCTTACGGATTGCTGGGAAATATAGTTGCATGTACCATAGAGCAAGGACGCACATAGGTGAATCAGTGCGTGCTCGTGTTCACTGTTGCTCACTGGGCCAGTGACCAAACCGCAAATCCACCCAGCAGGGACCGCCCGATGGCTTCCAGTAGAAAACGATCTCAATGTCTGCGGTTTAGTCTTCACGTAAACAATTGCCTGGTCTAGCTTCAATACTTATCCGCAAACATATTCCCAATAAAATTATATTTGGACTGCTTGGGGATACTTTGAGCATTGAAAAATCAACTGCGCGTAAATCTCTGCGCAAGTTATTCGGGAATAGTTTTGAGAGGGTGCCCAGGTGATATAATTGGTAGACATGGTAACATTATTGATGCAAGAGTACATCCCCACCCCTTTGTTCCCTGCAAATAGTGCCTCATAATTGGAAAATCCCCGATGTTGCAATATAAGGCCGAAGAAATGAAATTGCTGTTTCTGGTCGGAGCTTAGTTTGAAAAACTAATATATACAGTTTACCCTTCTTGATAACATTATATTTAAAGGTTGTATACATAAGGTTGCTGTTTGTATAGGAACTTAGTGTATTAGCTTAGTGTATTTTAGTTCAAAATTACGTCTTTATTCGTGTTAAAATGCACTTATAACACTTATAACGCACGTGTTGAATTTTACCTTAACAAATCTAATGATTGTATGATTTAGTTCAGGAATTCAGTCAACGTGTATGCACGCGCAATGATGTTGCATCTGATATCAACTCATTAATATTAACCAACTTCAAACTGGCATTTTCATGTTCAAATATACTCATCATACCGTCTCACACATTCTGTAATTACTTTTCATCAGTAAATGATACTCACTATTATTAAACACGGTCATGTACAATCTAATATACACCCATCACAACTTCTAAGTTCCCCCTAATATTTTTTAGAATATCTCAACAAGTATTGCATGAATTTTAAAAATTCAAAAACCAAATGACAGAATGACATGTTCTACACAGCTCGTAATGAAATGGTTGAAATTCAATCATGCATAATAATAATAATAATAATAATAATAAAGATTTTTAGCGCGCACATATCCACCCTGCTGGGCGCTCAAGGCGCGGAAACAAAGAAAAAACATGAATACAAACAATATACAATGATAGCATAGGGGAAAAAAATATGTACCGAGATACATGTACCTACAATGCAATTACAAATATACATCATCTTTGAAGAGTTGTGACATAAGATGAGTTTTAAGCATCGACTTGAATCTGGTTATACTATGACAAGATTTGAGTTTAGTTGGAAGATGATTCCAGAGTCTCGGAGCTGCGACAGAAAACGACCTATCACCCCAGTTCCGTTTTGAAGTTGGTTCCTTTAGGAGTGACATGTTGCTGGAGCGCAAATTGCGTGATGGAGTTTAGACTTTAAGCAGTTCAGAAATATAAAATGCATGCACAATTGACAGTGATTTGAATGAAAATTCAGCTGAAAAAAAAGTTGCAGTACAAAGCATTGCTTCAATGGCATGTGACACATGTAGGTTTCTGTAAGAACTCATGCGCATCAATAACAATGGTATTGATGGCTGTTTCATAATAAGAAAAGAATATTCAAAGAGCAACATGCAACATGCATGTCCATTGTTTTAGAAGGGTAGAGCAAGAGTTTAATATGGAATTGGTCCTCCATTATTCTCCATAACCGAGTTCTTACAGAAACCTACATGTGTAACATGCCATTGCGGCAATGCTTTGTACTGCAACTTTTTTTCCAGCTGAATTTTCATTCAAATCACTGTCAATTGTGCATGCATGATTGAATTTCAACCATTTCATTACGAGCCGTGTAGAACATGTCATTCTGTCATTTGCTTTTTAAATTTTTAAAATTCATGCAGTACTTGTTGAGACATTCTAAAAAATATTAGGGGGAACTTAGAAGTTGTGATGGGTGATGTCCCTTAATACTCAGTCAACGCTCTTCGATACCGTAGGCCTCGTCTTTGGAAGTCTATTGATCATGGTATTCCAATGTGGGTCGGTTTAAAGCCTCCTAAAACACATTGTATGCAACTTTCTAGGCAGAATAGACCCATAAATATGTACCGGAATGGCCCAAATTCCTGCCAATATTACCTGGAATCTGAGTAATAAAAAAGAATGACCCGGAATCCGGGTTATTCTGACCCAAAATGGGTCTGAAACCAAGGGATCAATTCTTCTGTTTTTCCACGTTTCTTGTTTTGTTTATTTTCCTTAATGGTTTACATTGTTGTATTGTATATGCTGAGGAGTATGGAAATAAATGAATTTTACACTAAACATTCGTCAGAACCTTGGTTTTTATAGGAAATAAATTCCTGATTGAATTTATGGAAAATATTTTTAAGGAGCCTTATTGCTGCTGAAGTATGTTTTTGACACTTACTTAAAATAACAAATTTTCAGCAGCAATAATATTGTTGTCCTCTTTCGGCTGCTCCCGTTAGGGGTCGCCACAGCGGATCATGATCCGCATATTTGATTTGGCATAGGTTTTACGCCGGATGCCCTTCCTGACGCAACCCTCCCATTTATCCGGGCTTGGGACCGGCACTAAGCATGCACTGGCTTGTGCATCCCAGTGGCTGGGTTCAATTCGGCCCTCGCATCAAGTATGGTAAAGTGTCTTGCTCAAGGACACAAGCACCATGGTCGCGGCAAGGCTTCGAACCCACACACTGACGACTCAGCCATCAGAACACAAATCCGATGTACTAAACCGCTCGACCATGGCACCCCACTTCAGCAGCAATAATAATAAATAAAAAAATTAAAAAAATTAAAAATAAAATATAAATTACACCAGGACAATCAGTATGTATAAGCATGCAAGTACAGCCTGCTTCGTCCTGGATCCTTCCCTAGGACAAGGGATGAATATTTCAGAATTCAGAATTCATCATTTATGTTCAATATTTTAGGTTATGTTTCACGTTGTAATCATGTGTTGAATACCACTGATTTTTCCCCATAAATGACGTCATTAAAATGTCTCAGTTTTAAATAGCACCCATACCAGTCTATCATATTAAAAAGATAAACACATTAAAAAAAACATGTACGGACAAAAATTGTACGGGGAAAAGAGTGAATATTGAAATGGTTGCTCATGGACTATAAAACCAGTAATACACATAAGTTTCGATGTCACTATAATGTGATAAACACAACGACCTTAAATTATTTGTTCATGTTCCATAAACACAAACCCAACATTAGAGAGGAAAACCTTGTAAAACTTTGGCATTGCTTTCCAAAGGCAGATTCTGAATTCGTTGGTACATTGTATTGACATTTACAACGGTTCCTATATAATTATTGTACTGCGTGAAATGGGAACTTTTGAGGCTACGTCTGGTAGCTACTGTCAAAACTTCGTAACAGTGTTTTATTGGACGAGGCTTAGCATTTCAAATCGCTTGAAAACGAATACTAATTACTCTTTCAGCAAGTCTATCATAATTTGTGGTACCGACAAATAAGCTGGCAAATTTACCATACTTGGTGTAACTCTGGTACACGCAGCTATCAATCATCCTGCTAAATTATTTATCCTGAAGTGCTTCCATCTTGGAGAAAATTTGAATTATTTTTTGTAAAATTTGCGATGACATGTATTGAAATAATCTCCTTTGAGTAGTAAGGGTTCTGAGAAGAACCTTTGGTTAACTCAACATTTCAATATGTATGCTTTGATCATCTTCTAGGAGAATGCCGGAATGCTGGTGCAGGAGGGGGCTTAAGTAGCTCGGTGCAGGAGCCCTGACCACTAGATCTTTGGGCTTGCTTGTGCCATTCTTGTAGATGTAGCTATTACCTAACACACATTTCAGTGGCGCACTCAAGGGGGCGGGGGGCTTGCCCTCCAAGGGCCCGCTGTAAAGAAGTAAAAAAAAAAGGAGGGGCCAGAAAAGAGAGTAAAATCTTACCCAAGATACTGTCTACAGAGGAGTTCGGCAGGGAGTAGGGCAGTGGTACAAGGGATGGGGCTCAGGGGACTCAAGCTCCCCTCCAAAAGTTTTCCATTTATTCCACTCACTATTATATTTTACGGTATCGGATTTCAAAAACAAATTTTTGAGCCCCCCCCCCCCCCAAATCAAATCCTGGGTGCATTTATAATGAATTATGTGTGAAATAACAAATTAGGTATTATATTACACAACTTATTTATAGAAAGTGAAAGATAATATTATAACCAATTATTCAAAAATGTGCTTAAATAGCAGCTGTTTTAACCAACCACACATCATCCCTCAAAACATTCAAATAATAAATCCAATATCCCACTACAGTATTTTATTTTAAGCTAGGTTTCAACTTCATAGGTTCAGGGGTTACGCAGTTGGCAATTCCCAACTTTGTATTCTCTTTCTCTTAATACTCTTTATTCAACACTGCATAAAATAATCTGATTTCAGTCTTGAATGACCTCACATTTTAATCAGCCCACACAGCTGTAAATCCATGTTTTTGAGAAAATCACCTTTGCTAAACTTTTTAGCATTCAATAGCTTCCTACTAAAGCTAATAACTTAAATTTAATTTAAATTATCGTTCACAGAGAGATTGTAATTAAGGAGTAATTACTTACAAAACTTATTCACTTCGTGAAAATGCAAAAACAAGACTGCGGGCATGCAGAGCGCTATAATTATATTAAACAATGTATTAATGCGATTCGTCCCTTTGTGAAAATGGCAAACGTACATAGATCAAAAGAACATCAACAATTCCCCCCGCAATGGGATTTTGACAATAGCTATGTATTCTAATGTATAAAGCGTCGAAAACAGCTTAACTCGTGATTTGTCGAGTATATTAATTAGCGTAATTAAGAAACTATTACGTTTCAATACTTGAAACTTGGCAGAAACGTCGACGACAGTGAATACATATCAAATAATCTACAAAACCTAATTAACTAAAATTATGGTAAACATGTGATCCTCTGGCAAATGGCCATTGATATATAATAATAAGAAAATAATATCATCCTTATTCTTTTAACATATCTGCTATTATCTTAATTTCCTAACACGATATTGATCGTAATTGATCGTAATTTTATACCAATTATTCCAATTATACAATTATGTATTATCTAAGTGACATAATGTTTATTCGAATAACAACATGCTAAAATTGTATATACAAACAAAACCAACCCCTTTCGAATAAAAATAGTTTTGAACTCGAGTGTTAAGATTAAGCTGGTTAATGGTGCGATTTGATTAAAATTCATTCTGCAAAGTAAAATTCTTGATTGAAGTGTTGATTTTTATTTCCATATTAAAGTCTACTAATTATTACAAGATTCACGCAATGTATGCATAAAACTTAGGAGGTAACAATTTGTGTGATTTTTACCATAGACCCATGTGGGTCTATGGGCGCTAACATTACATCTAAAATCTTATTCATCTGAAAATAATACAAATAATTGATCATTGTCTGTAATGTTATGTGGTACAAACTCTGCATACAAATACACGCTAACTACTTTAAAGGTGACTCGAAGTGTAAACATGGTCTATAAGGATCAATATACATATAAACACATTTAGCAATGAAACATTCACTTTAAAAATATATATAATTTGTTGGATCAATTTCTTTCTTTCTTTGTTACATTTATTTACCCAGGGTAAGTCCAAACAGTCACAAACTTATTTCCATAGGGGCCCCGCATATATACATACAATTAAAAAACATTAAAATAATTGGGGTGTTAAAATAACACCAGTGGTGTTTACCTTTATTCTTTCATGGTGTTTATATTGGGCGACATGCTCAATATAAACACCGCATTTTTTGCAGTGTAGAATGTACATGACATCATTTGTTTACAAAAACCCATAAATGTCAAACTGTAACTGTGTTGTGTTGACTAGGCCGTGTTAAAAAGCGATGGCCATGTGAAGATAGCGATGGCCATGTGAAGATAGCGATGGCCATGTGAAGATTAAAACACAGCTTCACTCATATCTCTATGCTCACATACACACTGTTAAGTTCATCTGACACGTGATTTATTATAAATAATCGACCGCTATAAATATGTATGTATTTTACACGTGGGAAAAACCATTATGTTGCAATCACACTCAGGGAAATCCCAAAACAATAAGAAATTGCGAAATGGCTGCATTATAAAAAGATGCAGCTATCGAAATCCTTTTGCAATTCCTGTGTAGACTCCATTCACGTACGGTGTAAAGCACACATCTATCTCCAGCTTTCTGCTTGATGTCTGAAACTGTAGTGATATTTCCTACATTATTTGTATACATCTATACTGAGATTGAGTGACTGATGTGTTGTATCTTGTTGCCATGAATGATGTGGTAAGTAGGCATACTTTACAAGTAGCTTTACTGCAAATATAGCAAGCAATATTGTGCCTATGCGAATCAAACTCTTTTATAACGTGTCAAATTGATAATTGATTTAATTTTGCCCTAACACCGTCAAATTGATGTTTGATTTATTGAGACAGGGCCGTAGCGAAGGTATAATCTTAAGGGGTGGGTGTGGAAGTGGTAATAAATGGAACACCTTCAACATCTCTGGACGGGGTGGACAGTCGTGAGCTTTTTACCCCCGAAATTAAATCATCCGCACGAGGACAAGAGATTAATATTTCCGTCAATGACGTCATTGAAAAGGCTCCAGTTTCAACATGAAGCGACCCCTTATACAAGTCTACTATATTTTTCTGATAAAGATTGACATATTCTAACAAAATTGTACTGGAAAATAACTGTCCTTCCAGATTGCACGGGGAAAAGTGAATTTTGAGCCAGAAGACCGTGTGGACTAAAACAGTAATTACACGTGGTTTCGATGTCTATATGATGCGATGAACTCAAAGAAAGATGGCCCTAAATTTTAGCTTTATGTTCCAAAACACAAACCCAATATAAATATTTTCTAACAGAGATGAAACTTGTGAAAGACGTTTTTCTCGAGAGGAAATGGAAGTTTATAGGCAACGACTGTGTTAATTATTATTTCGTTGGTGCATTATTTTGACACATAACATGTACAATAGTTGTATTTTGCTGTTTAGCTTTAATTTTTGTACTGCGTGTAATAACATGGGATCTTTTGAGGCAACGTCTGGTAGCAATCGTTTTATTGAACGAGGCTTAACATTTAAATTTTGTACCCCACAAATCGCTTGAACATGTGTACTCAGCTACCGTTTTAGCCAGTCTATCATATTTGTTTGGAATTTTCATATTGTTTTCTAACAAGAAGAAATAGCTGGCTCATGGACTACCACTAGTGTCAGACATTTCATGGATATACAGAAACAGAATCCTCAACTGAATCATTATTAGTAGTT
>CM055828.1:9924886-9943587 GCA_029582265.1 Zoroaster sp. YZ-2022 | reverse complement strand
TTTGGGAATCAATACTGTACATGATATTTCACCATTCAAAACCACAAAAGCGAATGGTTTCAACAGTGGATCTTCACCGGTCTGAAAAAGGTACCAGAAGTAGGAGGGTTAAATTATAATAAATATACAATGTTGGGATGGTTGGCTGCCAGGTCAACCAAATTTGCCACATTGTGTTCGGTAAGTTACACCCCATAATTACAATATTCTTCATTAAACAAATTATATTAATTATAAAATGGAAGTAATAAATATTTTTAGGGTGACGCTTTCTTTGCTGTTATGTACACTTTGGCAAGTATATCAACATTTGACTTATTTTGAAGGAATATTATGATCAGAGCATTATTCAACATGCAGTATAGAATCAACAATCTTGTTTAAGATGAACACAGTGACCGAAAAATTACTGGTTCATTTATGCAGTCAGCAACGGTAATACCAGGACCTTATGTGGGGTATTATTTTCAGTCACTGAGTTAATCTAAAACTCAGCACTCCGATTCCATGCCCTGTTAATGGTGACGAGACAGTTTTTTACCCTAACCCTCCAGGGTATTTTGAATAGAAATCCTGCCAGACGCATCAGATTGCATCGCTTGTCAAAGTGACTTGGCTGCCCACAGCAGCAAGATCCATCTACACAAATCTCAAGGTCGAACTCGCCCTTCAGAGTCTGTGGTCACCAAACGCAGCAGGATACAACTCTGGCATTGACACCCATCGGGACCAGCTCTCAATAGCCTCAGACTTGGCTGCTTATGCACTGGTGTTGACAGTTGAACGCACTAAAGTGCACCAGACTCTTTTCCACCTGATGCACTGTGCTGCGTCTGGCAGGGTTAGGGTTAATTAAAGGTGAAATTACAATATAGTAATTATGATAATTATCATCAAATTTAACAGATTATTATTTTAAAGTTTATTTGTGACCCGTCTGTGAAAATGAGTCACATGTCGCACCAGCGCGCGTTTACATGTAATGGGCGTATTGAATGTTGAGGAGGGTGATTTTTTTTGGAAAATCTGATTTTGGGTTTTCATATTACATTTTGTTGACATCATTAGGATCTAAAATTCTCATAATATATTTACATATTAAAAATCAATGATTTTTTGTGAGTAGGTTGTTTCTCATTTCTGTCATTTGTTTTCCTTTCCAATGCTTGTTTTCCCTATGCGAATTCAATTGTGTTAATTATGCAAAATTATTGATTATTAAAAATGGCATATCTCCATAATGCTATTGCACACACCTCTAACATATACCAAATTAAATCTGATGATGTACTCTTTCCATCCACATTGTAGAAATCTAAATTTTTCAAATATGCTTAACTTGTAACTCATTTTCCACAGAAGCGGGTCACATTTGGTGTTCAGTTAACCTCCTACTATATAGCCAGCTTCACTTCAGCGTGGCAGAAGTAGCAAATTGGTCAAAATTCAGTCAACTGACTGTTTTAACTGGTTGACCCAAATGTGGTCGCATTGGTCATAGGGCATTTTTTTACTGGGTTTTTTCTGTCATTTTGACCACTCCTGAACAATAGTCAACTCATTTTAACCTGTAAATGTACTTGATAGGTTTGACAGTGTTTGACTTTTATGCACTAAGATACATACCTTGGCAGAGAGTATATCAACATTTTGACTGATTTTTACCCTTTGTAGTAGGAGGGTTAACTCCTAACTCCCTAGACAAACAAAGGCAGTTGGAGGAATTTTTAAGGATTTTTATTGTTCCAGTAACAATGCTTAGGGAGTTAGGGTTAAATAAGTAAATGCTTCCAATCAATCTGAGAAATGATTGCATCAGAGACAAGCTGCGATCTTTTGAGAGAAAGCAGGAATATGTCAAACCTTTTTTGTAAACCATAAAATCTGTAACCAGTAGTTACCCTTAATGTTTTTGGTCAGTGGGGGAGACAGACAGACAGACAGAGCAGACCAATGAGGTTGACTGTTTTTTGCAGGTGTGCATTTTTTGAGGTAGGACAAAAGACAGGTGTGTCAAAGTTGGGTCTTCCCTTTTTAAACAACAGAATTCATTACTCTCTTTCAATTGTGTTTGTTATTAAATGTTTATATAATAAATTTGACATTCCTATTGATCTAATCCATGTTAATCGTAGACACACTAGAAGTTATTAAGTTTTTCTCATCAAATGGCAAGGTCCAATGCTGCTCATCATTCTCTTGTTTATAGATTCCCAAGATGATATGGGAAGTGCTACCAGCAGATGTTAAAGAAACAGTTATTTATAGTTTATCTTTGTTTATTAATTCACTTAGAAAACATTTATTAGTCCTGGCCTAGAGATGCCCTAACTCAAACTGTGTAGTATTAACTTTTCATATTTTTATTTTAGTATTGTTTTTATATCTTATATATTTTATATATTTAAGTGTGCCTAAAGCCATGTTGTTTATCATTCTTTGTGTGATTCAATATTTGTTTACTTCCTAAGTGGTAGCATTAGGAGATCAACTCGACAGTAATTTAGTTTACTTTTTTGTAATCCTACAGGGGTGCTACCTTTGTTTCTGTTTCTGTTAATTTAATGTGAATTTTTGTTTATTTGTTTTTTCTACCTGTGAAATCAATAAATGAAATAAATGAAATGAAATGAAAAGACAGTCAAAGATTTTTCATGATGATAGTTCCTTGTTTATTAGAGAAAATTATTTTGAAATGACGAAACTGGTGAACACAGATGGCGTAGGAATGATTTTACCGACACAAAACTAAAATGTACCGACCAGTTATAAATGATCAGCTATTGTTTTCCCCGATCTCGAAGTCGCTCAACGGGAGGAGAGGGAATGGCAAATAGCGTCTGTCTGTAGATTCACAAAATCTTGGTATTTCCGAACCATGAACATCTGACATCATTTGCCGATTCATTTGTGTTTTGTGTTGGTAGTTACCACAAAATGTTCCCCACTCTGAAAATCCTGGATATGCCAGTATATTACGTGTGGCCCTTCCTCTCCCCACCCACATCCCCTCTCCCACCCACATCCCTCTCACCCACATCCCTCTCCCACCCACATCCCCAAAAGAAACCATTTATGTCCGTTACATCAGTAGCTCCCTCTTCAGGCCATGGTTGGAGTAATGCATTGGTAAGGGAAATGCAAAGGCAAAAAATATAAAAGGCAAAAAGGCTAAAAAATTAAAAAATTAAACAAATTGATTTTTAAGTAATTCATATTCAGGATCCTTCCTGAAAATATGAAAATGGAACTTTACTGTATAAGCGTGGCACCGTGAGTGAAAATCGTGTAAACTGATTCTTGTTTACTTTGTGTCTATTTTAATATCTCCAAATCCATTCATATTAATATAACACTGAAATCACTGAAGGCTCAACATCTTCCACTAATATGTTTGTGTTTTGTCCCGTAAGAGTTTACATAAAGTATTATTCTTCTGTGATTTGAATTTTCTTATTTCACGAGCCCATTACAGTTGGAGTAAGTTCAATAGTCGAAAGAGCCAAAATGGCCAATAAGGGTGACCCTTCCAATCACCGAGTGCGTTATGGATCATGCACGTGATGCATTTTCTGCTATCCGTGTAAAACTTTTTTAAATCACAAAACATTCCTATTTAAACACGCTATTTCTCACTTTATTATTCAATAAATTCCGATATTTAAGTAAATAATATTTATTTGGAACTTCACAGTGTCACAAGTTTGGAAATTTCTTCGATCGACCACATATCTACTGTCAAATCCCGGCTTACTATCGGCCACGCACCGACAAAATCAAAACGGGGGAAGTACTTTTCAGTGGGGGCGAAGGGGTATGGGTATTTCCCTTTTAATTTTTTATTTATTTTTAGGGCACTATCAGCGGCGTAGCCAGGACTTTTTCTGTGGGGGCTCGGGGGGGGGAGCACACTGCTTTTAAGTGGGGAAGGGGTAGGGGTTTTTTCCTTTCTTTTTTGTCCCCCTTTTTTTGGGGCACTATCGGGATTTTTCGTGGGGACACGTGGGGAGGGGGGGGGGGCACTGGAAATTTGTGGGGAGCACGTGCCCCCAGGCCCCCCGTGTCTACGCTGCTGTTTCACCACTGAGGGCTGAGTGTCCACGGTGGCCATTATTTTAAGGAATTGTCCAAATTCAAAACGCGAGAGGAGGTATACATTGTATGTCAAATTATTCCGCGATATATACGACCACATGTCAAACAAAATGGCACCTAGGCCTACACTGAAAATTTCTCTTCGGTAAAAACTAACGTTATTCATCTGTTGAACGCATCTATAATGCGGGTAAGTTCATACAGAAATAGTTAAGATTCAAAAAGAATGTCGTATCCGACCGCCACTTTTTTGACGTTTAAAAAAATGTTTTTTCACCCACCAACCAGTTGAAAAAGGATCTAACGATTTTTTTTGGGGGGGGGGGGGTACAGCCGGAAAGCGAAAGGGGGTTTAGTTCCTAGGGGACACCAGTTTAAAAAGAAGGGGGTTCCCCCCAAAAAAACAAAAATTTGTGCAATAACAACCCCCTTGCTGTATTATATCTCCGTTTCCTATCCTATCCTCTAATCCTGTGGAGTGTCGTGGCCGAGCTTACCGGACTCAAGTTCTGGTGTTAGCAGCAGAATGTGGGTTCGAATCCCGGCCGTGACAATTGTGTCCTTGAGCACACACTTAACCATAATTGCTTCTCTCTCCACCCAGGGGTTTAAATGGTGCCTGTGAGGCAGAGTTGGTTGATTAGCCTATAATAGGAAGCAATTGGGCTGTATGCTCCCAGAGCTGAGATGGTTTTCAGGAATGATTTGTGAGCCTTTTGTGATCAGGGGTAATAATAATGCGCCTTGAGCACCACTTAGTTGGTGGAAGAAGCAGAAAACGTACATTCTTCTTCTTCTTCTTCTTCTTCTTCTTCTTCTTCTTCTTCTTCTTCTTCTTCTTCTTCTTCTTCTTCTTCTTCTTCTTCTTCTTCTTCTTCTTCTTCTTCTTCTTCTTCTTCTTCTTCTTCTTACTCTTCTTCTTCTTCTTCTTCTTCTTCTTCTTCTTCTTCTTCTTCTTCTTCTTCTTCTTCTTCTTCTTCTTCTTCTTCTTCTTCTTCTTCTTCTTCTTCTTCTTCTTCTTCTTCTTCTTCTTCTTCTTCTTCTTCTTCTTCTTCTTCTTCTTCTTATTCTTCTTCTTCTTCATATTCTTCTTCTTCTTCTTATTCTTCTTATTCTTCTTCTTCTTCTTCTTATTCTTCTTATTCTTCATCTTCTTCTTCTTCTACCTCTTCTTCTTCTTCTTCTTCTTCTTCTTCTTCTTCTTCTTCTTCTTCTTCTTCTTCTTCTTCTTCTTCTTCTTCTTCTTCTTCTTCTTCTTCTTCTTCTTCTTCTTCTTCTTCTTCTTCTTCTTCTTCTTCTTCCTCTCCTTCTTCTCCTTCCTTCCTCCTCTTCTTCCTCTTCTTCCTCTCCTCCTCTCTTCTTCTTCTTCTCCTCTCCTCTCCTCCTCTTCCTCTCTTCTTCTTCTTCTTCTTCCTCTCTTCTTCTTCTTCTCCTTCTTCTTCTTCTTCTTCTTCTTCTTCTTCTTCTTCTTCTTCTTCTTCTTCTTCTTCTTCTTCGTCTTCTCCCTCCACTTCTACCTCTTCTTCTTCTTCTTCTTCTTCTTCTTCTTCTTCTTCTTCTTCTTCTTCTCTCTCTCTTCTTCCTCTTCTTCTTCTTTCTTCCCTTCTTCTTCTTCTTCTTCTTCTTCTTCTTCTTCTTCTGCCTCCTCTTCTTCTTCTTCTTCTTCTTCTTCTTCTTCTTCTTCTTCTTCTTCTTCTTCTTCTTCTTCTTCTTCTTCTTCTTCTTCTTCTTCTTCTTCTTCTTCTTCTTCTTCTTCACGTTTTGATCGAGCTCCGGAGTAAGTAAGATTTTGTAGCTTTTAGACCTTGTATGGTCACAGTTTTATATTATCTTATTTAGTATTTATCATAGAACCCCATAAGACCATCCTCAAACCAGTCAGGTTCTATAATTTTAGTGTATTTTACTGTAATTTCTCGTTTTAATTTGGTTATTTTTCGGCCTCTGGCTGGTCACCATGACCAGTCAAGCATCACCCATTGAAAGGGTCAGCCAAGCGTGAGCACGGCTGGCCCTGCGAAACCCATTGTTCAGGACATGAGTGAGCCTTATCGCGTCACCAGGAACAATGGCGTCTCTTTCAATGCTGACAAGGTATCTGTACAAACATACGTAGACGCATTTACTGCAACATATACCCCAAAAGAAGTGATTTCGGCCTCCCGAATATCAAAATGGCCGAATCGCAATCTACCTAAACCTCGAGGGAGGCAGTAATCAACGCCGTTCAGAAAGGTTTAGTATACGGTGACTCCTTTCTTGAGCTCACTCCCTCGTTCGCCCCACAACTCGTCTCCATACTATCTAATGTTTATCCTGAAATACCAAACTCGATCCTTGTCAGCAACATTTCCTCTTTTGTAAAGTAGTGTCACAAAGTTCGACCCATTCCCCTGGGATTCAAAAATAAAGAATTAACCCACATTATGAGCTTCAGAAGACAGGTACAGGTTCTTTTAAATCCAAATATCATCCCTCCCGACCACATTAATTTCTCATTTTGCAATGTCAATTATCGTGTCTTTCTATCTACGGAGTCAGTGCGGTGTTTTAATTGCGGGGAGTTTGGACACATCAGCCGCTCCTGCAAAAAACACAAAAATTCCGATAAACATGACGAAAATGATGACACAACCTCCAACCCCCTAAACCCACCACCGATCTTCGTGCACAATAAGAAATCAGACCCTAAACATCCTCCCAAACGGTCGAAACCCAACCTGCCCGATCCTGCTGCCGCTACGACTGGCGCGTCCCGCGTCTGGACGGCCGGACGCGGCTCAAGCATGCGTCCGATGCGCCTGGCTCGGCCGCCGCCCGATCTTCCATCGGGGTGAGGTGCTGACCCGGGCGCCGTCTTCCTCCTCCGCTGGAAACTCCAGGAGTCCTCGGCGGGGCGGATGCGGGCGCGCCAGTGGCAGCACAGATCGGGCCACCCCATCTCTCTCACGCCCTGGTGCTTCCCCTTCCCAACCATCCACTCCAAATCCCACCAATAAACAATTCTCTGTATGGGGCTCGCCACCTGCACCCACGAGAAGTTTTTCTGATGTTGCTCAAAAGGAAAACAGACACCCACAGCAACTTCTTCGACCCCTCCAAAGTTCGCCTAATCACACTAAAATCACCATCCCCACCCAGAAAACTTGGTGGCAAGGGTGTCGAGCCCCATGACGAGCAATTCCCCTCCCTCTCCCAAGCTCTAGATTCCCAGACTCTTTCCCCTACTCCATCCTCCACCGTCATGGAACAAACACACCGACACTGACTCCATGTGGGGATGATACTCAGACAGACGATGATCTCCTGGCTGAGCATATTCCCATCTCCAAAGGCCCCTCTCTGAAACTGAAATTATTAATTTCCTGTCTTCTGTAAAGCTCGTAAATTACCTAAAATAGTTGCCAGAAAATTCACTAGCAATATCCCCGGTCTAGTAAAACAATTAAAACCCTTACGTAACAATCCCCTGCTCAATAAAAACATGCAGCAGAGGATCCAGGAAACTTGTAAAACTCTAAATAAATAAAAGTTGTCTCCTTTTCTGTCTTTCTATTCATTAGTGTATTTCTTTGTTTTCATTATGTGTGCCCATAACTCTGCTTTGTTTGCCCTTATGATGGCGCTGTCACTGCTCGACCTAAACACCGGAGGCTGTTCTGCTCCACCTGAACGCCTCCTTTCAAGCTTATGTGGAAAAATTATTTCTAACCCAGATATTGTTCTTTTACAAGAAACGTACACGTTAAACGAAAAATACTTGCTGGAACTTGTGGTCCCACACCTTTTGCTCCCCGGGCCCTACTCGAGGCTCGGGAGTCACTACTAATCAAAAATAATAATATTAATATTCTTTCTTCTTGTGCCGTTTTTGATGGCTATATTTTGTACTCAAAAATTAACTTTGAAAACATTACTTATCATATTTATAATACTTTAATTCCGCAGAATGACCAAATGCCATTAATGCTATTATTTCCTTCAGGACCACTGTTCCAGCTGCGGTGACGGTGTCATCATAATTGAGGTGACTTTAATTGTACCGATAACCCGGCCATTGATCGTCTGTGTATGCCCATCGAACGCCGATATAAAGTGTCCATGGCTCTAAAGACGCTGTCAATGGATTGTCTCTTATGATGCCTGGCATGCAGACTGAACCCATTAGAACAAAAATTCACCTGGCTTAGAAACAATCCCTCCAGCGTGTGTGGCGTTTTCGAAATCCAGGCTGGATCGTTTTTATGTTCATTCTAGTATTATGTCATCCATTCAAACATGTCGTATTGTTCCCTGTTCTTTTGTCCGACCACTCTGCGGTCACTCCTTGTTATTAAACTCCTCCCAAAATCGGAAGGGCAGCGCCTATTGGCATTTTAATAACTCTCTACTTGATGATAAATATTATTGTAATATTATAACGCAATTTTGGACAGATTGGAAAGCGAAAAAGTGCGACTTCCTAAGTCTCGCTTCTTGGTGGGACTTCGAAGTCGCACATTAAATCTTTAAGCCAAATGTACGGCTCCAAAATCGCCAACGAAAAACGAATATCTTTTTCTAGAATTAAACCAAAAATTGATGAACTTCAGTCTGCGCCAGACTTAACGCCTCAAACTAGAGATACTCTTGCCGAACAAAGAAACAATTTAAATTATCTTCTCAAAACTGAAGACAGGGCGCTCTCGTCAGATCTCGTTTTAAACATACAAATGAGACTGACTCGTGCTCCACGTATGTTCTTCAATCTTGAGAAATCAAATTCTCTCTAAAATATTTCTCATATCCGTCTCCCTTCTGGTCTTTGTCTCCGAAGACCCAGGTGATATAAAAGCGCATATCCGCGAATTTTATAAAACACTTTACAGCCGAGTTCCAACTGACGAGAGTGCCCTCGATTGCCTTATTAACTGATGTAACTAAACTAGACTCCGGTGATGCAGAGGACCTTGATAGTCCTCTGTCTCTCGAAGAACTTAACCTCGCTGTCAAGCAACTTGGCAAAGACAAACCCTGGGCTTGACGGACCTACATCCGAATTTTTCTCATTTTTCTGGCCTTTATTAAAATATGACTTTCTTTCAGTTCTGCAATCTTCTGTATGTTCTGGGTCTTCCTCATTCTTTTCGTAGAGCTGTCATCACCTGCCTAAGAAGGAGACTTGGCCGACATCGCAAATTGGCGCCCTGTCTCCCTTCTAAACACCGATTATAAAATCTTTGCCTGTTGCTTGCCAACAGGCTGAAACAATCCATTGGCAGCGTCATCAAAGAAGACCAAAGTTATTGCGTCCCAGGACGTTCGATTTATGATAACATTAATCTCATTCGAGACATAATTTTCTACTCCAACTCAAATGACGTTCCTTCAGGCCGTGATCAACCTTGATCAGAAGAAAGCCTTCGATAATGTTGATCACGGCTATCTTTTAATACAATGAGAGCCATGGGCTTCGGTGCTCGTTTTATTTCTTATCTACAAATCTTGTGTACGTAGTGCCGAGAGCCTTGTAAAGTTTGTGGCTCCTGACCTGTCCCCTTTTCATTTGAAAGGATACGTCGAGGATGCCCACTCTCGGGCCTACTTTATACAATCGCTATCGAGCCTTTACTCAACGTCTTAAGAACAAAATTAATTAATGTTAGTTTTCATCTCTCGAGCACTGAATTTTCGTGCGCCGTGTCGGCATACGCAGACGACGTGTCCATTTTCGTCACCTCCGATCTCGGGCTTCAAGAGGTGGAAGAGGCGTATAGCCTCTTCAGTCGGGCCTCTGCTGCATCGTTTAAACACACAAAAGTCCCAGGGTCTGTGGGCGGCTCCTGGACCAGACGAAACGACAAACCACTAAATTTCTCCTGGAATAGTGAGGGCTTCCTTTCTAGGGGTTCACTTAGGAAACACAAACAATTACTTTAAACAAAACTGGGAGAAATGTAAAGACAAATTAAATAAAACTCTCTCTTCTTGGTCTAGACTTTCCGCTTCACTTTCATTCAAGGGTAAAATTATCATAGCTAATCAGCTCGCCGCTTCTAAAATTTTTCACTGTTTGGCTGTTCTCTCCCCTCCGGAAAATGTCCTAAGTGAACTCCAGAACATTCTTGTCGATTTCGTCTGGTCTAATAAACGACACTACTTAAAAAAACAAGTTCTCTTTCAAAAACCCGACAGGGGAGGGATGGGTCTTGCATGCCTCCAAGCACGCATTCTCACTTTTAGATTCACCACCATCCAGCGTTTTCTTAACCTATGCTCCCCATCCCGCCTTTTTCTCGTCAGTCATTTTCTCAAACAATATAAAAAACTTGGGTTTGATTACCAGCTCTTCCTTTCGAAAACTGATCGTAAATTTTATACCAGTCTCCCCGTTTATTACAGTGAGATTTTGCGTGCTTGGACGGCATCGAAACGGAGCTCGCATCGAAACGCAACCAGTCTCTATCAACCATGTCCTAAATTTACCCTTAAATAGCCAATTTGCTAGTTTTACAGCTGATGGTGATGCGTCTCCTCCTGTGCGGCTTACGGCGTGCGGGATCAAACTCGTTCGTCATCTCCTGGATTTCAACACCGGCCGTTGGATCGACCCCGAACTTTCCACGCTTCTTTTCAGGACTTCGTCCTCCCTCTCTTCGTCTTCTACAATCCGACCTTCGGCGTCAACATCTGACATTAATCCAAACTTTCCTCTGCTTCTCCACGAAGAGGGATGTCGTCTGCCTTTTTCTCAACTTCAAACATCTCCTTTCGTCCCGACTCTCCAGTCATCTTCAATTTACCTGTGACTGAAAATGGACTCTCCGCACCATCCAAAAATCTCTACGTTATTTTCAACAAAGGAATCAACTCTGAATCTTCATCTTCGTCTACACACTGGAAAAATATTGGCTTTCTCGACTCTTCAACTAAACTTCAATGGGAACAAGTCTATCAACTACCAACTTCTAAAAAGGAGGGTGACGTACAGTTTAAACTGTTTCATAATTTTCTACCTCCCTTGCCGTCCTCCATCATCTAAATCCGGACATCTCTTCTTCCTGCGGATGGTGCGGAGAGAAGGGTCGATCCATCATCTATTTATTTTGTGCCCAGCAATACAGCCCGCCCTCAGTCTTCTACATTCACTCCTCAACCGTCTTCTGCCGTCTCTTCAACTCAACTTTGACATCTACTGGGCACTGATTCCGCACGCTAAAGGTCGCAGCAGGAGGCAGTTCGCCTTGCCAATTTCCTCATCATCAGTTGTAAAACATAATTTACTATTTATATAGGACATCCCGTTTTCGGACCCTCTTATCATCTGGCAGCATCGGCTGAAAAATAAAATCCTCCTTGAATTTACCTATTATAATTTATGCAACGACCTTAATACTTTTCTTAAAAATGGTCCTGCAATAATGCCCTTTACTTTTGATAATGATATTTTGACATGGTTGATCTAATCTGACCCCTCTCGGTCCACCTTTCCCCCGTTTCGACCCACCTTGTGAACAGCTACTCCAATCTCTCTCTGATTGGAGGCAAGGTCTCTGCCACTGTTCACGAGTGGGGTCCTCTCTTTCCTTTCCTTTTCCTTTCCTTTCTTTCTCTTTGGGAGCTGCTGGAGTGGGTTTAAGACCCACACCAGTAATGCCAGTGGCTCCCAACACCGGGGATCCTCAGGGAGTCTGCTTGCACCATGGTGTTTGTAGTCTCCCTTATAGAGGAGCCCTTTCCTTTCTTCCTTTCTTCCTTTCTTCATCAACCTTTGTTTATTGTCGATGATTTATAAATGTATTTTTGTTTTTGCATTTACAAATGTTTTATTGTTATTACTTGTGTTAACAATGTAAACCGAATCTAGTTTTTATTACAGTAATATTGTATACTACTAATTTTGGTTAAACATTGTTTACTATTCTTTATTTGTACATTTTGTTTTGTTGTCTGTTTTTGTAAATAAAGTTTTCTTTTGAAAAGTCAAAAGTCTTCTTCTTCTTCTTCTTCTTCTTCTTCTTCTTCTTCTTCTTCTTCTTCTTCTTCTTCTTCTTCTTCTTCTTCTTCTTCTTCTTCTTCTTCTTCTTCTTCTTCTTCTTCTTCTTCTTCTTCTTCCTTCTTCTTCTTCTTCTTCTTCTTCTTCTTCTTCTTCTTCTTCTTCTTCTTCTTCTTCTTCTTCTTCTTCTTCTTCTTCTTCTTCTTCTTCTTCTTCTTCTTCTTCTTCTTCTTCTTCTTCTTCTTCTTCTTCTTCTTCTTCTTCTTCTTCTTCTTCCTTCTTCTTCTTGTGTCACGTATTTCAATCGAGTCCGAAGTAAGTTGTTTATTTGTAGCTTATAGACCTAGTACGGTCCTAGTTTTTCACCCACTTGTAGTTAATTGTTTATAGATTAGGCCAGGCTAACCTCCCTTGTCTGGCGTTTTTAAATTCATGATATTTGAGAGTAAAATTTCTCACTTTCCTGTCTTAATTTGTAGCTAGGCTGGCCCTCATGGCCAGTCAAGCAGAGACATTCCATTCAGGGGCAGTCGAGCGTGAGCACGGCTGCCCCACCAGACAACTGTTCCCGGTGACGAGCCTTTCAGTGCAGTAACCAGGAACAATGGAGTGGCTTTCAAAGCCTCTGATAAAATCTCCATTCAAACATACATTGACGCCTTTGTTAATAAAATACCACCGAAGAAGTCGTTTCTGCCTCTCGTATTTCCAATGGCCGAGTAGCTATCTATCTACGCTCGAGAGCGGCAGTCATCGACGCGACTACTTTCACGGTCTGACACTTGATGACTCTTTTTCGAACTCACTCCACTTATCAAACCTACTACTCGTCTCAATCTCTAATGTTTACCGGAAATCCTAATTCTGTCCTTGTTCATCATATCTCAAGTTTCTGCAAGGTGTGTCTCAGATCCGACCCATACCACTTGGTTTTAAAAGCAAGCAGCTTTCACATATCATGTCTTTCAGAAGACAAGTCCAGGTACTCTTCAATAATAACGTCACCCCTCCGGATCACATTAACTTCACATTTGCGGGAGTTAACTATCGTGTCTTCCTATCCACCGAATCGATCAAATGCTTTAACTGTGGAGAATACGGCCATATCAGTCGCTCTTGCAAAAAACCTAACAGTAAAGCACCCAGTAATGACACTCACAACCCCCTCAACCCCCCTCCCACTTTTATCCATGGTAAAAACAAATCAGACCCCAAACACCCACCTAAGAACCCCCAATCCATTGCCCCACCGGCCCCCATTAGTAGTACGAAGGCCCCCACTAAGCTATTTTGGCCCCCCGAAGGTCCGCCCAAATTTCCTGCCTCTTCTAAGGCGGCCTCTTTGAGTGCCACACAGTCCAAAGCTGTCGTTTCGAACAAGCTACCCAATTCCGTTAATCCCTCTGACTCAATGCCTGAGCTCAACAACTCTAGTTCTGCTATTTTTTCGTCGGTTCCTCCCCCCTCCCCTTTTCAGGCTTCATCCTTGCCTAGTTCAAGTGGAGGGGCTCCCGTCTCTTCCCCCTCACCCTCCCTTGTCCTATCCTCTGTCCCACCCCCTCACCCATCCCCTCACCCCTCGCCCTCCTCTGGTAAGGAAAGATCAACTGATCCTCACCTCTCAATCTGGGGCTCCCCTCCCGCTCCTTCCAGACTGTTTTCTGAAGTTTTATCAAAGAGGAAACAGTCCCCTCCCAAATCTCCAAACTATAAACCCCAACCTAGTCCCTTAAACACCCCTCACCGCCACGTAAATTAACCCTGGAAAATCACTACCCCAATGCAAATCTCTTCCTCCCTTTCCCAGGCCCTCAGTGCCGCCTCCCCCTCAGTCTCCACCCCTACCTCCACAGCAGACGGTACTGTCACTGACTCCGACCTGTTGGATGACACCCAGACTACTGATGATGACGCGATCCTCACCGCCGACTCCTTACACACTTGCAAGGGCCCCTTTCTAACGTGGAACTGATAAGGTTCCTTCCACAGTTAAAGCCAGAAGAAAACCGGAAGTCATTGCTCGAAAATTCACTCCCAATCTACCTGGGCTTGTCAAGCAACTGAAGCCCTTGCGTAACAGCCCCCTGCTGCGAAAAAGCATGCAGCAGAGGATTTCAAAGCTAATTAAAAACTCGATATGTAACTTCACCAACCATGGATTATTTACTCAGTAATTTTGTATTTTTGTAACAATGACACTGTCACTGCTAACACTTAACACAGGGGTGCTGCTCCTCCATCCGGAATGCCGCTTTCCAAACTTACATCGAAAGACTTCAAAATAACCCCGATGTTGTTTTCCTTCAAGAGACCAACGACCTTAGTGAAAATTGTGCTTGTTGGAAACTCTGGCCTTACACTCCGTACTGTTCCCCCAGCCCTGCCCGGGGGTCGGGAGTCACAACCCTCATTAAAAACCCAAACGTCCATGTTTCTGACTCTAAAGTTATTTTTGAAAGTTATATTCTATATCACAAGATTGTCTTTAACAATACTTTCTACCACCTGTACAATGTTCTTATTCCTCAAACTGATTATACGGCTCTGGAGGTCATCCGCGCTCTTTTAATCACTGTGGTCAGTGCAGTGACGGTGTCGTTGTAATCGGTGGTGACTTTAACTGCACAATTAATCCGTCCATTGATCGTCTGTGTAGGCCGACTGAGCATCGGCACAAAATCTCCGTGGCTCTCAATGATACTGTTAATTTTCTTTCTTTGTGCGATGTCTGGCGTAGACGGAACCCCTCATTACAGAAGTTTACCTGGCTCAGAAATAACCCAAGCAATCCGAGTGGTGTTTCTGAAGCCAGGCTAGACCGTTTTTATGTCCCATTTAATCTTATGTCTAGCGTTCTTTCCTGCAACATCAATCCCTGCTCTCTGTCTGATCACTCAGCAGTTTCTTTTGTCATTAAACTTCCCGTTCAAGACACTATAGGAGCGCCTATTGGCACTTTAATAACTCCCCTGCTCGAAGATAATGTTTACAAGGACATTGTCACTCATTTTTGGACTGACTGGAGAAATAAACAAAACGAATTTTCTGACCTTGGTGCCTGGTGGATTTTGGCAAGTCCCAACTGAAATCCCTTTCTCAAATGTACGGGGCTAAAGTCTCAGATGATAAGCGCGAACTTTTTCGTCAAATGAATGCCTCTATTGACGAACTTCAGTCCGCGCCAGACTTCACACCGGAAACTATACGTGTGCTCAATGAGCAGAAACATCATTTAAACATTTTACTTAAAAACGAGGCGCGTGGTGCTCTCGTCAGGTCGCGCTTCAAACACATCACAGAGGTCGACACAAGCTCGTCCTACTTTTTTCAGCTCGAAAAATCTCACTCTAAATCTAAAACCATGACCAATATTCGCTTGCCATCCGGCACGGTTACTGAGAATCCAAATGAAATTAAATCTCACGTGCGCGAATTTTACCGTACTCTATACAATAATGTCCCAACTGACGAGAGCGCCCGCGACACTCTTCTCTCGGATTTGTCCTCGCTTGACCCTCAGGACTCGGAAGATCTCGACAATCTTCTGACTCCTGAGGAACTTGACCTTGCCGTTAAGCAACTCAGCAATAACAAAGCACCCGGCCTTGATGGTCTGTCTTGTGTAATTTTCCAGCATTTCTGGCCTCTTCTAAAAAATGATTTATTGTCTGTTTTTAACCACGCTATTGCCTCCGGCAACCTACCCCATTCCTTTAAAAGAGCTGTTATCTCCCTTATTCCAAAAAAGGGAGATCTCTCCGATATTGCTAATTGGCGTCCTGTCTCTATTCTCAATACTGACTATAAAATCTTTGCTAAGTTGCTGGCAAATAGGCTCAAGCAACACATTGAATGTATTGTTCACCATGACCAATCATATTGCATCCCAGGTCGCTCGATTTACGACAATATCCTTTTGATTAAAGACATAATTAACTGCTCCAATTTTAACGATACTCCCCTTGCCGTGCTCAACCTTGATCAGAGGAAAGCTTTTGATAATGTTGACCACGGCTATTTATTTGATACCATGAGAGCCATGGGGTTTGGTGACCGCTTTATTTCCTATGTCAAACTTTTGTACAATGGTGCCGAGAGCCTCATCAAGGTTGGTGGTTCACTCACTGCCCCCTTCCCTGCAGAGAAAGGTATTCGTCAGGGCTGTCCGCTCTCGGGACTGTTATACTCCATCGCAATTGAGCCCCTACTTAACACCCTAAGAAATCGTTTAGGCTGCAATGGGTTCCCTCTTCCCGGAACCGATCAATACCAGCAGGTTTCGGCCTACGCAGACGATGTTTCAATTTTTGTCACCATTGATTCCGGTTTTAAAATTGTTGATGAAGTGTACCAACTTTTCACTAAATCCTCTGCTGCTTGCCTCAATTACCATAAATCACAGGGGCTGTGGGTCGGGTCATGGACCGGAAGAAACAACGAGCCCCTGAACTTCCGTTGGAACAATGAAGGACTTCCCTTCCTTGGAGTTCACTTAGGCAACACTAATCACTACATAAAACAAAACTGGAACGCTTGCAAAACTAAACTCTGCAACACACTTTCCCGCTGGAAAGGCATTGCATCTACCCTTTCATACAAAGGCAAAGTCCTTATCGCCAACCAACTTGCCGCCTCCAAAATTTTCCATTGTTTAGCTGTTCTCTCTCCCCTGATAACCTCCTAAGTGAACTCCAAGATATGCTCGTCGATTTTGTCTGGTCAACAAAGACACCTCCTTAAGAAAACCATTCTTTATCGTAAACCTGACAGGGAGGTTTAGGTCTAGCCTGCCTCCAAGCACGCGTGCTCACCTTCAGGCTCTCCCTTTATCCAACGATATCTCAATCTCTGTCACACACCCCGCGTACAACATGATAAGCACAATCTCCATAAATATGAACCTCAATCTCGACTTCCAACTTTTTCTTACCCACACCTTCCCCAAATTCCACACTAGCCTCCCCTGCTTCTATGGTGAGCTCTTGCGTGCTTGGACGGCGTCCGGAGCTCGCGTTGAAATACCCTCTGATTCGATCAACCATGTTCTCAATCTTCCACTTAATAGTCTCTCTTCTTACCGATAAAGCTGATGATGAGGTACTCTTCCCTGCGCGACTACTTTCCCATGGAATCACGCTTGTCAAGCACCTCGTTAATTCGAACACCGGCATGTGGAAAGAGGCCAGAGATTTTCAACCTCCTCTCCGAGCCCTTCGTCAATCCTCTCCGACTTCTTCATCTTGATATTCAACATCTACATCGGAGTATATCCAATACCTTTCCTTTTGTCTTCAATGTAACCGGCGTCCGTCCGGTAATCCTCCAAGTTTTTCGCTCGTCCAGATTCTCCTATGGACTTCACACTTCCCACTGGTCCAAATGGACTCTCTGCGTATTCAAAACATATATATGCAATCTTCAACAACCAAGTTAACTCACATCCTCCTCATACAATCACCTACTGGCATAAATCCAGACTTTTTGATTTTTCAAAATCCTTTCAATGGAAAGAAATATACCAGCTTCCCACTTCAAAGAAGGAAGGGGATACGCAATTCAAACTCCTCCATAATATCCTTCCCTCCCTTCCAGTTCTTCACCATCTCAACCCTGACATCTGCTCCTCCTGCGGCTGGTGTGGAGAGAGGGGAACACTTCTTCATCTTTTCATCCTCTGCCCTGCCATTCAACCCGGTCTCAACCTGCTACACTCTCTTCTACATAGCATCCTTCCAGATCTTCAACTTGACTTCGAACTATACTGGACTCTCGTTCCTTGTGCTAGAGGTCGCTCCAGGGGGGCAGTCCGTCTGTCCAACTACCTCATCATCAGCTTTAAACATGTTATATACTGGCTTTACAGAACCTCATGTTTCTCCGAACCTCACATTATTTGGCGCAACTGCTTACAACGAAAGATTATCACCGATTACCAATATCACAATCTTTGTAATAACCTTTCCGGTTTCCTTAATAAATGGTCGTTTAACGACACTATCTTCACTCTTGTTAAGAATGAGTTAACATGGTTGATCTAATCCTACTACCTGGCCCTCTCGGTCCACCTTTTCCCTTTCGACCCACCTTGTGAACAGCTACTCCAATCTCTCTCTGATTGGAGGCAAGGCGTATGCCACTGTTCATGAGTGGGGTCCTCTCTCTGCTCTTTTTCTTTCTCTCTCTTTGGGAGCCGCTGGAGTGGGTTTTAAGACCCACACCAGTAATGCCAGTGGCTCCCCACCCCGGGGATCCTCGGGGGAGTCTGCTTGCACCATGGTGCTTGTAGTCTCCCTTTTAGAGGAGCCCTTTCCCTTTTCTTCCTTTCTTCCACTAAACCTTTTGTTTATTATCGATTGATTTATCAATGTATTATTTATTGTTTTTCATTTACTAATGTATTTTTGTAGTTTCTTTGTTAACAATGTAAACCTATTTTAGTTAACAGTAACATTGTAAACCACCAAGGAGTGTCGGTACTGCCGGCAAGAGGTCCCGTACTTGTAGTATCCGGCAGCGCTTTTAAGATCAGCGCTAGCCTCCCCAGCACAGGCTACCGCTTCGGCGGAAAGCCACCCAATAAATCAAAAGACAGAAATAAACATTATTATGTACATGTAGGCTAATCGTTGTT
>CM055828.1:9894249-9924386 GCA_029582265.1 Zoroaster sp. YZ-2022 | reverse complement strand
CCAGGAGGTAATGATTCTCTAAAACTAAATCAAAAAATTATTTGGGTAGCGTGAGGGGGTTTGGGTAGCGTGAGGGGGTCCAAAGCGCTGTCACTTGAAATTCAATGAGTTATGCACACAGATTCTTTCTGATCTCTCCGCCAAATGTAGACGATTTATTTGTGACCTAACCGGCACAATTGATCTGATGAATATTGTGCAGGCGGAGGGGAATACAGAAAAATACATTAGAACCAGCAGTCCAGTAAATACAGTCACTCATGTACACCAAGTTGTACAACATAATCCCTCTTTGTGTTGCATAATTCCAGGTAAATCATTTTCCTTAAGAAAATACTGCTACTCTTTGCATCTATCAATTAAGGGTCATTAAACTTCTCCTTACGGGTAAAACAATACTAAGGGTCTCACCTCTTAATATCAACATAAAATCTCAATAACACTAGGCTCAGTTACATGGGATGTATCAATGGCACAGCAGCACTGGGCAATGGGGATATGACACACAACATACGTCGTTGGGCCCAACTTCACTTAAACAATCTTCACACAGAAATACACACTCATTCCCCCATTGTCCAGCAGAACCAATGCCACACATGCACCCATGACAACAAAACATTAACTTATACATGTACATGTACATGTACCATGTACCGCAACACAGAGCCTACAACGCTAACCATCACACGTGTGTTGCATTCCTAAAACTTCACCCCAAATCCGTGACCCACAAAAGTTTTCTAACTGCAAAAATTACACTTTTTGGCAATGATGTTCCTGAAATTAACAACATCAAATGGATCTATGGATATTTGCGGATACAATGAAAATAAGTATAAGTATATAATTATTAATATAAAAGTTAAAAACTACGAAGAAAGTTTGGCATCCTCACCTGATGAAAATTGTGCAGGCGGTGAGGAGCGTGGGGTCAATGAACTTTAAAAGGGCGCCACCACGCATCCCCGGCAGAGAGAGGATACTTTAAGTATAACAGTTAATTAAAACAATCACTAACGTTCCTAAAAAAGAACAACTCCTCACACACGGAATGGCTTATCTAGTTAGGGGGTTAGTTAGCACTAGTTAGGGGGTTTTGAAACTGAAGCATTTTTAGTTATACTTTATTTTAAACGAAGAGAAAGTTATTTACGAGCTGAAGCACGAAATCTTGTCTAATCTGTGTGCAAAAATGACATGGGAAATGTCGACTAGTACAAAACAGCGATTACGAAAACGATGAGTAATTAGGCCTACTATTTGCGAATAATCGAATATGCCTAATTGAACTATTCGCACAGGCTTACAGTATACATAATTGAATTTAAATTTTCAAATAAAGCCAAACATTAACGTACAAATTAACATATTGTTTGTGTGGAGTATGGCGAGGTTTTATTTGCTGAGATTATACATGTACAGTACTAGTTCGATCGCGTTGGCAGACAAAATGTAGCCTTATTTACTCACGTCCGCCATAAATACGTTTACATACATGTTGTTACGATCCGAAAATCTTCAAACTATCCGTGAATGCAAATTACTCAAAAAGCCTGAATTTTCTCAGATGCAACAAAAAAAATCAAACAAGGTCACACTGATACAAAGAACAAAGAAACAAAGTGATTTAATAATGAAAATATCAACTGCTTCAAATATCGATGGGTTTAACAAGCGTACAATGATTAGGGTAAACAAGTGTACATTAAGAAAATATCTTATAGTAAATAAGAAGATCTTACGGGCGAGGACTGAGCAGGCTCCAGCGAAAATGACACAAAAACAGTTCTCTGACACGGTGTAAATAGAGCTGGACGTGGGGCGAATTCACCTCCAACAAACGGCCGGAAATAGACGAAACCACGGGGACACAAGTCGACTACCGTGACAAAAATATGGGAAAGAAGAAATCCCAAAAAATACTGAACTGTAGATTTAGTTCACAAAATGTCTCTTCCGGAATTAAATTCAGCTCTTAGACAGTTCACTCGGTCAAGACGAACTTTGTCGAAACAGTCCTCAGACGAGTCATAAGCAACATCACAGGTCCTAGTGGGTGTACACTGAAGTATCGATATAGTGTCATCAAGTCCTGTTTACCGAAGTCTTGGTTTGCTCAAGTCCTATTTAAAATCCTCTACTAGCCCGTATTTATAGTTTTTAATCCCTTCTAGAAAATACTAGAGATTTCTTCTTCACTTCACTTCTAGAAATTTCTGAAAATTACATCATTTTCCAAAAGAAACTTCCAGAACGTTCTAGTCATAACCTGTAAACATAATCCCGCCCCCTTTGGGGTCAACACGCGGTCACGCACAGATTATCTAACACTTGCGGTGTGTGTGTGTATGTAACAATGTACATTGTACATGTATATGTATTATTACATACAATGTACATAATGTCATATCTTACCGTACATGCATGCTTGCAACCTCGTCTCCACGGTCTAACCTCGCTCTCGCTGCTAGATCCTGGTGGAAATAGTGCTTTCCACAACGCTAATTGGTTCATTAAACAAAATACGCAAACACAGTTCCAAGAATATTTCGAGGGAATTTTGTTTTCTTCTTGATGCTATAATGCCTATTGTAATATATTTAACACATCAAATGTTTGGATGATTGATTCTAACGAAATTATTATGAAGTAAACTGTATGGTCTAGTCCCAGCCTTCCCACTGCAATACACGTTTTTCTTTGTAACGGCATCAGACCATCACCAATTTTTAAGCCGATTGATGATACTACACATATTATTACCAGGTCCGCTGACAAACTACCTACTGCTAGAGCCATCCACGATTATAAAACTCTCAATGGCATTACAGATCAGAGCCGTAAGAATGTATAAATGATTTATCAAATGATTTCGCGAAATCTACGAAAACTTCCGTAAGAGCTTTAGAACGGCTAAGAATAATAATAATAAAAAATATAATAAATAAATATGTCAGGTTTGATGGATGTTCCATCCGGCAAGGGGATGCACTGTAGTAAATTACGAAATCCACAGTTTGTAAATACTTGATTCTTGGTAATTTATTCGGTTACAAGAAATTCCAAAAGGTTCCAAATGTCTCGGAAAAGCGTCTTCAGAAGTCTCCAAAAAGAGAAGTCCAAAACGTCCTCACCCAACACCACAAAATACAAAATATATATATAAATCTACGGGAAAGTTGACATGTGGATAAATGACTAGCCGGTTGTAAAGTACATGAGACTATCGTAGGAGGCTCTGAAATTAACAGTGTGTGCGTGATGGTAACGCCATTAAAGAGAGCTAAAAAGGCCAACTCTTCTATGTGAAAGCATTAGTTTGACAAGTAAACAACAAGGCTGCTCACCCAAAGCTGATTACTACGCCTAGGATATACTTTGGGTGATCGTTTTACACAATAATTATTTATTGAACCCAACATAAAAATTTAACCCAAGTATAAAAATCAAATGAACATTATATGTCATTACAGTTACCATTAAAAAAAAAGTTATTTTACCAGATTATTGTAGTAAATGTTAATGGGAACTAGGTGTGTTATTTCTACACTTCCACATACCATTGGAGTAATGCGGTTTTATTTGGAAGTAAAGGTACGCGTAGAGCATTAAGAGGTATAATTAACTGTAAACGATGAACATTTGGACTCAGACAAGCATCTGAGTCCATCCTGAGTCCAACAATCTTCGGATATACTTTTATATAAAAACGGTATCGCAAACAAAACGTAGACTTTGTCAATAACCGAATGTATCCCATTATACGTGATAAGAAGTATGCCACTAATTACAATGGAAACATTGTAGACAAACAATTACAATTATTCTAACATTTATTTTTATTATGCTTTATTTCGTGTGAAAGAGAAACTTTAAATATTAAATCTTTGTTTGGTTCTATTTATAAAAAATATCAGTGGCCATTAATACTTGTAACAACGAAAGTATAAGCGCTGTCATACGTGTAAATGTAAGATGGACCATTTGTTTCCCACCAGTGGGCCTTAGACTTTTCTGAATTCAAGACGAAAGGGCTTCAGAAAAATTGTATTTTGCATTGAATTTGTTTTACCTCGGGTTGAGATAATGCTTGTGTTGTTAAGTTTTATTAAGACATAACTTCTCTTAAAATGGCGAAAGGTAAATTATTGATATTTGCTTAGAGCCACAGAAACCTTGTTGTTTTTTGTTTTATTTTTCTCTCGTCAATTCAATATCCCTGACCGTTCTGACGATGACGACATATCAAAAGCATCACCATGGTCTTTGTCTCTGAGGCTCTGTAATTTGTTCTGATTTCTAACAGTGACAAGCATGCCCTTACATTTAATGAACGTTCTAATTGAGCATATAGTCAATGATTGTGGAGTGTTTCCTATGGAAAATGTTACTTTAGATTAATCATCATGTGGTTTGTTGTACCATTGGTGTTTATATTAGGCAACTCGCACAATATAAACACCATGGAAGAATAAAGTTGACACCATTAGTATTATTTTAACACCTCAGTTTTTGCAGGGTGTGCATAATCACACAACCAGTAACCCACGCACCCATACATGGTACAATGGTAGGAATCTGGTAGGTATAATTGATCGACCTGCTTTGTCTAATTTCATCCAAACCTTTTTGAAAAAAGGTGCAAACAGTCAATTACAATTCTTACTCTTGTCAATATAAAATCTATTGTAGAACTTGGATTTGCCTGTAGATTTCCCCTTAAATCAATATGTAATTGGACTTAGTAATTGATTGCACATCAGGCAGCAGTATTTTATTGAGGAGCAATCGTTGAATAGAAATTTACTGTTTAATAAGATGAAAATCTATAACTATTGCAATAGTTATAGAGTGCCATGGTCGAGCGGTTTAGTGTTCTGATGGCTGAGTCATTAGAATGCGGGTTCGAATCCCAACCGCGACCATGCTGCTTGTGTCCTTCAGCAAGACACTTTACCACTTCTTCTTCTTCTTCTTCTTCTTCTTCTTCTTCTTCTTCTTCTTCTTCTTCTTCTTCTTCTTCTTCTTCTTCTTCTTCTTCTTCTTCTTCTTCTTCTTCTTCTTCTTCTTCTTCTTCTTCTTCTTCTTCTTGCCTTTAGCTATTCTTTAACCTTTACCTTCTTCTTCTTCTTCTTCTTCTTCTTCTTCTTCCTTCTTCCTTCTTCTTCTTCTTCTTCTTCTTCTTCTTACTAACTGTACCTTCTTCTTCTTCTTCTTCTTCTTCTTCTTCTTCTTAACACTTTTCTTCTTCTTCTTCTTTACTTCTTCTTCTTCTTCTTCTCTTCTTCTTCTTCTTCTTCTCTTCTTCTTCTTCTTCTTCTTCTTCTTCTTCTTCTTCTTCTTCTTCTGCTTCTTCTTCTTCTTCTTCTTCTTCTTCTTCTTCTTCTTCTTCTTCTTCTTCTTCTTCTTCTTCTTCTTCTTCTTCTTCTTCTTCAATATTCTTCTTCTTCTTCTTCTTCTTCTTCTTCTTCTTCTTCTTCTTCTTCTTCTTCTTCTTCTTCTTCTTCTTCTTCTTCTTCTTCTTCTTCCTTTATTTAACTTCTTCCTTCTTCTTCTTCTTCTTCTTCTTCTTCTTCTTCTTCTTCTTCTTCTTCTTCTTCTTCTTCTTCTTCTTCTTCTTCTTCTTCTTCTTCTTCTTCTTCTTCTTCTTCTTCTTCTTCTTCTATTATCCTGAAATACCAAACTCGGTCCTTGTCAGCAACATTTCCTCTTTTTGTAAAGTAGTGTCACAAGTTCGACCCATTCCCCTGGGATTCAAAAATAAAGAATTAACCCACATTATGAGCTTCAGAAGACAGGTACAGGTTCTTTAAATCCAAATATCGTCCTCCTCTGACCACATTAATTTCTCATTTTGCAATGTTAATTATCGTGTCTTTCTATCTACGGAGTCAGTGCGGTGTTTTAATTGCGGGGAGTTTGGACACATCAGCCGCTCCTGCAAAAAACACAAAAATTCCGATAAACATGACGAAAATGATGACACAACCTCCAACCCCCTAAACCCACCACCGATCTTCGTGCACAATAAGAAATCAGACCTAAACATCCTCCCAAACGGTCGAAACCCAACCGCCCGATCCTGCTGCCGCTACGACTGCGCGTCCCGCGTTCTGGACGGCCGGACGCGGGCTCAGCGAGCCCGCGTCCGATGCGCCTGGCTCGGCCGCCGCCCGATCTTCCATCGGGGTGAGTGCTGACGGGGCGCCGTCTTCCTCCTCCGCTGGAAACTCCAAGGAGTCCTCGGCGGGGGCGGATGCGGGCGCGCCGAGTGGCAGCACAGATCGGGCCACCCCATCTCTCACGCCTGGTGCTTCCCCTTCCCAACCATCCACTCCAAATCCCACCAATAAACAATTCTCTGTATGGGGCTCGCCACCTGCACCCACGAGGAAGTTTTTCTGATGTTGTTTCAAAAGGAAAACAGACACCCACAGCAACTTCTTCGACCCCTCCAAAGTTCGCCTAATCACACTAAAATCACCATCCCCACCAGAAAACTTGCAAGGGTGTCGAGCCCCATGACGAGCAATTCCCCTCCCTCTCCCAAGCTCTAGATTCCCAGACTCCTCTTTCCCTACTCCATCCTCCACCGTCATGGAACAAAACACCGACACTGACTCCATGTGGGGATGATACTCAGACAGACGATGATCTCCTGGCTGAGCATATTCCCCATCTCAAAGGCCCCTCTCTGAAACTGAAATTATTAATTTCCTGTCTTCTGTAAAAGCTCGTAAATTACCTAAAATAGTTGCCAGAAAATTCACTAGCAATATCCCGGTCTAGTAAAACAATTAAAACCCTTACGTAACAATCCCTGCTCAATAAAAACATGCAGCAGAGGATCCAGAAACTTTAAAAACTCTAAATAAATAAAGTTGTCTCCTTTTCTGTCCTTCTATTCATTAGTGTATTTCTTTGTTTTCATTATGTGTGCCCATAACTCTGCTTTGTTTGCCCTTATGATGGCGCTGTCACTGCTCACCTTAAACACCGGAGGCTGTTCCGCTCCCACTCTGAACGCCTCCTTTCAAGCTTATGTGGAAAAAATTATTTCTAACCCAGATATTGTTCTTTTACAAGAAAACGTACACGTTAAACAGAAAAAAATACTTGCTGGAACTTGTGGTCCCCACACCCTTTTTGCTCCCCGGCCCTACTCGAGGCTCGGGGTCACATTCACTTTTAATCAAAAATAATAATATTAATATTCTTTCTTCTTGTGCCGTTTTTGATGGCTATATTTTGTACTCAAAAATTAACTTTGAAAACATTACTTATCATATTTATAATACTTTAATTCCGCAGAATGACCAAAATGCCATTAATGCTATTATTTCCCTTCGGGACCACTGTTCCAGCTGCGGTGACGGTGTCATCATAATTGGAGGTGACTTTAATTGTACCGATAACCCGGCCATTGATCGTCTGTGTATGCCCATCGAACGCCGATATAAAGTGTCCATGGCTCTAAAAGACGCTGTCAATGGATTGTCTCTTTATGATGCCTGGCGCAGACTGAACCCATTAGAACAAAAAATTCACCTGGCTTAGAAACAATCCCTCCAGCGTGTGTGGCGTTTCGAAATCCAGGCTGGATCGTTTTTACGTTCATTCTAGTATTATGTCATCCATTCAAACATGTCGTATTGTTCCCTGTTCTTTGTCCGACCACTCTGCGGTCACCCTTGTTATTAAACTCCTCCCAAAATCGGAAGGGCAGCGCCTGTTGGCATTTTAATAACTCTCTACTTGATGATAAATATTATTGTAATATTATAACGCAATTTTGGACAGATTGGAAAGCGAAAAAGTGCGACTTCCCCTGTCTCGCTTCTTGGTGGGACTTCGGGAAGTCGCACATTAAATCTTTAAGCCAAATGTACGGCTCCAAAATCGTCAACGAAAAACGAATATCTTTTCTAGAATTAAACCAAAAAATTGATGAACTTCAGTCTGCGCCAGACTTAACGCCTCAAACTAGAGATACTCTTGCCGAACAAAGAAACAATTTAAATTATCTTCTCAAAACTGAAGCACAGGGCGCCTCTCGTCAGATCTCGTTTTAAACATACAAATGAGACTGACTCGTGCTCCACGTATTTCTTCAATCTTGAAAATCAAATTCTCTCTCTAAAATATTTCTCATATCCGTCTCCTTCTGGTCTTGTCTCCGAAGACCCAGGTGATATAAAAAGCGCATATCCGCGAATTTTATAAAACACTTTACAGCCGAGTTCCAACTGAAGAGAGTGCCCTCGATTACTTATTAACTGATGTAACTAAACTAGACTCCGGTGATGCAGAGGACCTTGATAGTCCTCTGTCTCTCTCGAAGAACTTAACCTCGCTGTCAAACAACTTGGCAAAGACAAAACCCCAGGGCTTGACGGACTCACATCCGAATTTTCTCATTTTCTGGCCTTTATTAAAAGATGACTTTCTTTCAGTTCTGCAATCTTCTATATGTTCTGGGTCTTTACCTCATTCTTTTCGTAGAGCTGTCATCACTCTGCTTCCTAAGAAGGAGACTTGGCCGACATCGCAAATTGGCCCCTGTCTCCCTTCTAAACACCGATTATAAAATCTTTGCCAAGTTGCTTGCCAACAGGCTGAAACAATCCATTGGCAGCGTCATCAAAGAAGACCAAAGTTATTGCGTCCCAGGACGTTCGATTTATGATAACATTAATCTCATTCGAGACATAATTTTCTACTCCAACTCAAATGACGTTCCTCTAGCCGTGATCAACCTTGATCAGAAGAAAGCCTTCGATAATGTTGATCACGGCTATCTTTTAATCACAATGAGAGCCATGGGCTTCGGTGCTCGTTTTATTTCTTATCTACAAATCTTGTACGGGGTGCCGAGAGCCTTGTAAAGTTTGTGGCTCCCTGACTGTCCCTTTTCATTTGAAAGGGGATACGTCAAGGATGCCCACTCGAGCCTACTTTATACAATCGCTATCGAGCCTTTACTCAACGTCTTAAGAACAAAATTAATTAATGTTAGTTTTCATCTCCCGAGCACTGAATTTTCGTGCGCCGTGGACGACGTGTCCATTTTCGTCACCTCCGATTCGGGCTTCAAAGAGGTGGAAGAGGCGTATAGCCTCTTCAGTCGGGCCTCTGCTGCACGTTTAAACACACAAAAGTCCCAGGGTCTGTGGGCCGGCTCCTGGACCAGACGAAACGACAAACCACTAAATTTCTCCTGGAATAGAGAGGGGCTTCCCTTTCTAGGGGTTCACTTAGGAAACACAAACAATTACTTTAAACAAAACTGGGAGAAATGTAAAGACAAATTAAATAAAACTCTCTCTTCTTGGTCTAGACTTTCCGCTTCACTTTCATTCAAGGGTAAAATTATCATAGCTAATCAGCTCGCCGCTTCTAAAATTTTTCACTGTTTGGCTGTTCTCTCCCCTCCGGAAAATGTCCTAAGTGAACTCCAGAACATTCTTGTCGATTTCGTCTGGTCTAATAAACGACACTACCAAAAAACAAGTTCTCTTTCAAAACCGACGGGGAGGGATGGAGTCTGCATGCCTCCAAGCACGCATTCTCACTTTTAGATTCACCACCATCCAGCGTTTTCTTAACCTATGCTCCCATCCCGCCTTTTTTCTCGTCAGTCATTTTCTCAAACAATATAAAAAACTTGGGTTTGATTACCAGCTCTTCCTTTCGAAAACTGATCGTAAATTTTATACCAGTCTCCCGTTTATTACAGTGAGAGCGTTTGCGTGGACGGCATCGAAACGGAGCTCGCATCGAAACGCAACCAGTCTCTATCAACCATGTCCTAAATTTACCCTTAAATAGCCAATTTGCTAGTTTTACAGCTGATGGTGATGCGTCTCCTCCTGTGCGGCTTACGGCGTGCGGGATCAAACTCGTTCGTCATCTCCTGGATTTCAACACCGGCCGTTGGATCGACCCCCGAACTTTCAACGCTTCTTTTCAAGGACTTCGTCCTCCCTCTCTTCGTCTTCTACAATCCGACCTTCGGCGTCAACATCTGACATTAATCCAAAACTTTCCTCTGCTTCTCCACGAAGAGGGATGTCGTCTACCTTTTCTCAACTTCAAAACATCTCCTTTTTCGTCCCGACTCTCCAGTCATCTTCAATTTACCTGTGACTGAAAATGGACTCTCCACCATCCAAAATCTCTACGTTATTTTCAACAAAGGAACTCAACTCTGAATCTTCATCTTCGTCTACACACTGGAAAAATATTGGCTTTCTCGACTCTTCAACTAAACTTCAATGGGAACAAGTCTATCAACTACCAACTACAAAAAAGGAGGGTGACGTACAGTTTAAACTGTTTCATAATTTCTACCTCCCTTGCCGTCCTCCATCATCTAAATCCGGACATCTCTCTTCTTCCTGCGGATGGTGCGGAAGAAGGGGTCGATCCATCATCTATTTATTTTGTGCCCAGCAATACAGCCGCCCCTCGGTCTTCTACATTCACTCCTCAACCGTCTTCTGCCGTCTCTTCAACTCAACTTTGACATCTACTGGGCACTGATTCCGCACGCTAAAGGTCGCAGCAGGGAGGCCCTGCCAATTTCCTCATCATCAGTTGTAAAAACCTAATTTACTATTTATAGGACATCCCGTTTTCGACCCTCTTATCATCTGGCAGCATCGGCTGAAAAATAAAATCCTCCTTGAATTTACCTATTATAATTTATGCAACGACCTTAATATTTTTCTTAAAAAATGGTCCTGCAATAATGCCCTTTACTTTTTGATAATGATATTTTGACATGGTTGATCTAATCTGACCCCCTCGGTCCACCTTTCCCCCGTTTCGACCCACCCAGAACAGCTACTCAATCTCTCTCTGATTGGAGGCAAGGGTCTCTGCCACTGTTCACGAGTGGGGTCCTCTTTCCTTTCCTTCCTTTTTCCTTTCTTTCTTTTTGGAGCCGCTGGAGTTTAAGACCCACACCAGTAATGCCAGTGGCTCCCAACACCGGGGATCCTTTGGGGAGTCTGCTTGCACCATGGTGTTTGTAGTCTCCCTATAGAGGAGCCCCCTTTCTTCCTTTCTTCCTTCTCTTCATCAACCTTTGTTTATTGTCGATGATTTATAAATGTATTTTTTGTTTTGCATTTACAAATGTTTATTGTTATTACTTGTGTTAACAATGTAAACCGAATCTAGTTTTTATTACAGTAATATTGTATACTACTAATTTTGGTTAAACATTGTTTACTATTCTTTTATTTGTACATTTTGTATTGTTGTCTGTTTTTGTAAATAAAGTTTTCTTTTGAAAAGTCAAAAGTCTTCTTCTTCTTCTTCTTCTTCTTCTTCTTCTTCTTCTTCTTCTTCTTCTTCTTCTTCTTCTTCTTCTTCTTCTTCTTCTTCTTCTTCTTCTTCTTCTTCTTCTTCTTCTAGGACACTGATTCCATGTCCTGTTGAAAGTCTGCTCTTATCGTTAAGATATTATCCCTTTAAGTTGTATCACCACTGTTGATGTTTTTACTTTTATTTTAGTTTTACTTTGTATGTATTTCAGGTAGTAGTTCGTCTATTAAACCATCTCTGGCATCAACGGGACAGGTGGGACGAGAAACCATGGGCTACATGGGTTTCATCGTTGTAGCTCTTATGACTTTGTGATTCTGTCGTATATCATGGCACAATCAGGTAAGTTATGAGTAAACAACTACTTCGCTAAATCGCTCAAGCGTTATAATATGTGTACTTGTTTCTTAATTTCGTGGTAGGGAAATATTGTTTAAAGGACACACAACATATTATTTTTTCCAAGTCCAGACTCGCATCAAATTTCGTCAAGAATAAGGAAACAGGCGGAAGCTCAAAAGTCCAATTAATCGTATTGTTAGTATTAATGAAATCTCACATAATTTTATCAACATACATAACTTTAAATTCGTCCCAAACCTCGTCCCCAGGGTTTTGAGCAGTTTCGGTGTACCAAAAATCTTGCATATTTAAATAGGATTCTTGTAGCCGATGGGATTTAGTGGGTATAGTCTGATAATTGGTTAATAACATAAATGTGCGCTGCAGTAGGTTCAAGGTTCATTTATTTTCCACAGTGAAACAAATGACAAATACATTTCAAGATACATAGTTATGAAGAGTAGTATTACCGTGGAGGGTCTACGCCATCCAGTTTATAAATCCTAAGCATTACAGCTAGATATTAATTTTGTTATAAATCGGAATTCTTTTTGGATAAAATTAATCATTGAAAGATTTACTTTTAAGAAGCAATATTTAAACCGATGTTGCTTATTATTTTGTACAAATACATTATGTTTGAATAGATATATCCATGCTTCTTGATATATTAAACAAAAAAGTAGTATATTGTTGACATACATGCAGTTCAGATTGGGTGTACTGTTTAAATGTTTGGAAAAGTTTCGACGTGCTTATCATTGACACATTGACATTATTGTGAGATCACAAAATGCTTAGTATACCAAAAGAATAGTTGCCCCTCGCCCACGTTTGGTCAAAAATACACAGAAGCAGTAACCTACTGTTTTTACAGTAGGTCGAAAAATCGTTAATTGCCTGCGTTAATTAACCGATTTCCCCAATTTTTTAAATCTAAACTTGTTTCAGAGGGTACAGAGATGTTTTTTATCCAAAACAATTTTTTTAAATGTTTTATTAATTAATTAATTACTTAATTAATTAGTTAAAAACCACTACGTTTCTAAAATCGCGTCTTGCCTTTGTTTAAAAGAACAGTTTCTGTAATTTTTTCACTGCTACTCAGAGAATGGAGGCTACTGTATTTACAGTAGGTAAATGTATTTTTAATTACTCCTTAATTAATTGGTAAAAAATCAATTCACCGTAAATTACCTCCACACCAATGCAAATACCATGTTAGAAGCTCATTCCACTGGGCAAGTTCTTTCAGCCGAAGGTATCTGACCTGAGGGGTCCCTATAATTGTGTACAAATGGTTTAGTGTTGGGTTTCATTGAAGTCATCAACATAGTGTACATAACACAATAAACTGCCTGGCCGGCAGCTAGGAACATCACAAAGGCTTCTGCGATGGTTGTTTGACAGGTCTGAGGTATTTAGGCCAATCAAAACTTCAAGGTTGGGGATGGGGGGTGGTGATAGGGATATGGCTGTTGGGGGGTTCGGAGGATGGCGGTACTTCTTTAGTAATCTATAACAAAGCAGTGGTTACTTTAAAAAAAAAGTGTACTCAATTGGTGGAACCAAACACTTTTAAAAACAAAACGTTTAAAAATATATAGACTGAAAAACGAAACAATAGTTGAAATCTGCAACCGAGGTCTTGTTTCAGAATTTATTGGTAAAATGCAGAAGAATTGATTCATCATTGTGTCAGAGCCCCGATCAAAGATTTATAAAGCAGTTGACGTTCGCGGATAAATTACCCGACACAAACTCAAATCCTGGGCTACTTGACTCTAACCTACAGACAAGTGATGATAAAACAAAAATCAACAAATAATCTATCCGAAAAGAGGTGCTACGAAAAATGAAAAATCGTGAAATCTGAGTGTTTACGGCACTCAACCACAATATCAGCCAGAATGTTGATGTGGAAATAAATTGATTGATTGACTTAACAAGAAAACACAATAGTAAAGAGAGACTGACTATTGAAAATATTAGAAATTCATTAAACTTGTTTGCGCAACCAACCATGCGTGACGTTGAGCCTTATCACGTCATGACATCACGAAGATGTTAACTCGTGAATAATGCAAATTGTTTATAACATAGATACCAAAAACTTTCCCAAAAAGAATCAAAACATCCCACAGATTGGCAATTTAAAGGTTATCAAAGTTATTATGTCAAGATGGATACACAGGTGTGCATTAAATAATTCATATTACATAAAGCCAAATCAGAAACAAACAAATGGAAACATTTATGTTCCATAATAATAAAACTGCTGTTTAATAAATAAAAACAATTAAACTCTTAATAAATGTGTTTTTGCATAATAAAACAAAGATATTTGTTGGAGCTTTTCATAATTGAAGTTATGAATTTACCAACGGTGCTTATTTTACGACATTCGTATTTTGATATTTTCGATTTTTTCAACGAGGTTTGGGTCACTAAATGATCCGATTTCTTCACAAAAGATAACAGTTTGGTGAACGAAAATACATTAGATAGTTTATTAGTTACTTTTACCTCAGTAGTATCACTGGTAATTTCATCTGATGACAATTTAGCCATTTCTGTGTTATTTTCCGGCAGCGTTGAAATAATAATAAGCGCAGGCATATGAATAGGCTGAACCGCGTTCGCTGTTGTGTATGGATGGCGTCCCCGGAAGCAAGCGTCGTCTTTGGCACGTGACGTCACACATAGAGACGCGTGCAGGTGCAATGGCCCTTTTGGAGGGGGTGTTAATCAGCGACATTGTCCTCTTCGGAAAAGCTTCAAATTATAAGTGGCTCTTCTAAAATCAATGAGCTATTTATTTGTTATCATTAAAAAATACCATATTTTGCAGGTATCTCCATGGCATTTACATCTCTATTTCTGTGGTCCTTTAAATTAAATCTACGTTAACCCAGTAATTGGGCCTTGGGCATACATGGGGCAAATTGCTGGCACAACGTTGGGCTGAGTTTGAGTTATTTGACAGTTGTGATTTTTGACAAAAACATAATTTCTTCGTTAGTTAACATTTCATTCGGTTCGAATGATTAATTATGATTACAGATGAAAGATGGGCTGAAATGGTTTAAATATCATAGGGGTGAATACCTGGGATCTCGTTTTAAGGCATCCAAATGTCAGACTGTGATTAAAGACCATAGCTGTTATTACAGCATGAGCATGACCGAATATATTAAGATAATTGAGTTATCAAAATCATTCAGATCTTTGTAGGCCGCCACCATGAAGCAAGTCCAGACTTTTGCCCCAACAAATATGGTCAAATGTGTCCTTAAGCCAGGGACTTAATATGTACTTTACCATTTTCACTTGGGCTAAATCTATCATATTTTATGCGCATAAATCTGTTTCTTAAATTTATAATATTGTGTTGAATATTACACTAAATTATTTTTCCCCGTCAATGACGTCATTATAAAGGCCTTCCAGTTGCAACATAAAAGCGATTCCTTTTACAATTCTATCAATTGTTTTGATAAAAGAATAATGACATGTTTAACAAAATGTGTGCTGAAACTCAAAGTGGTCCTTCAAAATTGCACGAGGAAATGATGTGTTGTTGTTGTTGTAGTAGGGTGTATGGCACTTATGGCAATCGATATTGCCCTTTATTGCCATTAATGATAGGCAGGAAATTATGAATTTTTGAGCAGTTGATCACTGCATATATGAACTACTAACAGTAACGACCCACACATGGTTTTGATGATAAAATTTTAATGCGATAAAAAACAGGAGAAAACTGTCCTAAATTCCAGTTCAAGTTTCAAGTTTATTTCTCCATAGAAACACCAAAACAATAAAAATAATATATTTAAAAAATACATTTAAACAATAGCTATATTTATATATAAAACAAAGGAGTGATCTGCAGAAGAGGCCATTTTAAAACAGAAAGCTTGGGTGAGTATGGGTCATAAATGCATAAATGCAAGAATAAATTAGTAGCCAACTTCATGTGCAAAACACAAACCCAACAGAATGTATTTTCTGTTAAAGGGGTGATCTTGTGAAACTATTGAATTTGCATATATGTGGTTTTCTAGGGGGAAAATAGAGAGATTCTGATGCGGTGGTTGCGTTTATTCCGATTTTGTTGGTTTATGCAATGTTTGTTTATGTTGCGTAGCTTCAATTATTGTACTGCGTGTATAAAATAACATACTGGGATCTTTGAGGCTACGTCTGTTAGCAATCGTCAAATAGTTAACTTTTATTAGAACGAGGCTTACGGACGCGGTCTATAATAATGTTGAATATTAATAAAATTTTCTAACATAAAACCTATAAAGGTATTAGTCCCTCTCGGTGGTACTGAACAAATAGCTGGCTCATGGGAAAGATGAACTATAACCCCGCCACAGGAAAACGTGGATAGAGGTTTCACCCCAGCGCTGGTATGTGGGTGCCTTGTTGGCGGGTGTGCGAACTTTTATTTCTTTTTTTTCAAAATATCTCATTAAGTAATGGACTGATACACTTTGGGTTTAAAGGGTGGGTACTGTTAGATCACAAGGACTAATTGAGTCAGTTTGAGTGGTACAGTGTACGCAAAGAAAGGTCAAAATGTCACCGTAGGTGAAGTTTGACTTCTTTCCAATATACTTCCAAAGATACTCTCCAAGATATCTCACAAAGTTATGGACAGATGCGGACGACTCGGTGTGGATGGTTGGGTTTAGGTATCAATGCTGTGAGGACACATCGAGCAGAATTTTGGCGAAGATCGAAAGATGGGTTCGATAGATCACCAGAAAAAATGGTTAAGAGTTTGGGGAAGACCTGAAAGATCAGAAGTCACCGTGGTGACAAATAATCACTGGTGCTTAGTGCACAAGATATCTCAGGCCTCATACGGCCTCACAAATCGGGCAAACGTTCATACCCTATAACTATGTGAAAAGTTTTGTTTAAACACAGCGTGATTTCAATCAATCCAGTAATTTAAAAAATGCGGAGACCAGGAAACCGGGGACTTTTGGCCTAGTGGAAGCTAAACAAAATACCACTTATGCCTCTGGGATTTAAATTGAGCTAGATGGTCAGCGACCGGCCACATACGATGAATGTATACTCACAAATCCAACACACGTGACAGATCGATTTAAATACAAGACTTTGAGGGCTCCTCCTGATTTTCCTGACGCGTCAGATGAGTTATTCTATGAGTCACTTAACCTGGACCAGGCGCGTTGGAATGGTCTATGGCCGCAGAAATATACCAATATACGACGGGCCGTGTAATGCGTTCACCACCCCAATCATTTGAGGGTAATTCCAAATTTCAATGTTCATCGCTATATGTGCACAAGGACCTTATTGTGAGTAATTATTTTACTGTATTTTTCCATTTTAACGTGACGGCTCACATTTAAAAAAATGCTGATTTGTCATCGGTCATGAAATATAAACCCATATCTCCTGATGACTCATAGCATAAGAGTCCACATCCATAATTGGGTCAGACTGACCCGTACATGTAAGTCAGTGATAATCAGATTCCAGTCCTCTAATCTCAATAATGGGCCTGGCAGCTGAAAGAACCCATATGAGGGGTCCAATACTGTTTTTCACTTCACTGTAATAAATGTCAATAAAATATAAAATGAAGTACTATGTAGCTTTTATTCATGTTGTATATAAGTCGCATATAATTTCGTAGTTTTTCTTCAGATGACTGTGGTTTACATCGATACTACGTTTCGTCTGGGAACGCTATTCATATAAAGTCTCCACGTTACCCGCTCAATACCCTGATAATATCAGCATGATTGGGAGATCATGAACCGTAATCACAGATACTGGTGAGGGTTCTTAGTTTTGAAACCGAAGAAGGCACGACATGTTGAGGTTTGATGGAAGCACTCTAAATGGAGGTGAGATGGTTTCTTTCAACTTCACGGATCCACTAAGTACGAACCATTGCGTTTCAATTCCTGCATCGGTGTCATGAATTTCATATCTGATTATTCGGTGACGCGTACTATGGACTTCGCCTGCAGCTGTTGGTGAACTTCTCGGCAACGTGTAAGTGGTATACTACATCTATTATGTAAAGCATTGCTCACCTGGAAAAATAGTACAGTAGTAGACCACCCCGCCCCCCCCTTTTTGTTGTTGCCATTTTTTAAATTTTTGTTGTTTAAAATTGTTTAACACTTCCTGGACAGACAAACGCCATTTTTTAACAAAACGACTGATATTTTTGTTGAGTCTGGACGCGCCCCTTCAAAATCCTGGATCCACCCACAAGAGATATGACCCCGTACACTGTAAAAACGTTGAGCAACATGGGGTTGGGTAACATTATTCTCAAATTGGTCCAGTATTTACCACAACTGTTCACATATTTTGTAAAAATTTTCCAACATTGGGCAATGAAGTATTCAACTGTGTGTAACCTGTTGATATATTGACAGTGTTGGTCAAAAATCAATCGTGTTTGCCCAATATTTCTTACAGTGTAATGAAATAATTAACCAGAGATGTCATACTGGCCTGGAATGTTTTGAGTTTTTACATTACGGGTCCGAAACAGAATTACCATTACCACAAACTGGTGAGATTATTGGCCGTATGCATAAACGTTTTTACAGTGATCCAATATTACATTACTTGATTAATGTATTTACACTACACAACTAATTATTTCATTAGTACATGTTTTGATAAAGATAAAATAAATGGATTTCAAACCATCTAGCAATGTTTTAGAAGGAAAACCATTCAATGTTATTGACATTACCTTCGTTTATTGTTTTCTTAAATGTTTATTGTTCTACCATTCATTACCCTATAGACCCTAAGCATTCAAATCAGATGATCCGCAACATGTTTTATCACATTAATGGATCAAACCAAAAGGGGTTTCCAAAAGTCATTCAAGATTTGAGGTTTTGCATCAGTGGAGTATTGATATTGTATCGGTTTTGCGATAACAGCATGTGTTTGCTCTCACTATCGCTGAGCCAGGCACAGGGGTTCTGAAAAGATCCTTATCAGGTAACTAATTATCTCGCTGTTGCTAAGTGAGTTTGTGGTTCAGGGAGAAACAAAATGGGCTTCTTGGGGTCTTCTCTACGTTTTGATTAATAGTATACTCTACTCATCGTCAGAAACTGTCTCCTGACGATGATTATAGATGAAGATAAACACATAGGGGTTACCAAACTGAAACGTAAATAACTCATTGCCTTGAGGGTGTCATGTAAAACGTATAGAACACTTTCGCATTTATTTACATTTCTAATGTAATGTAATTAATTAGACAAAGTTTAACTCGGTTAACTTGGAAAACATTGTTGTATTATTCACGTACAGACGAATCATCTTGTCCCGATGCCAGCCTTTTCGATTGTGGTGATGGCTCGTGTATTGTATCACCGACGCTAGATACCGATGGTTTCAGAGACTGTGAGATCTATGGATTGGATGAGGAAGAATGTGGTAAGCAATGAACTGAATTTTACAATCCATCAACATATCCTCCGTTTCCCCAACGACCGTTGATACAATGACCAATCGCCTTACTGCAGTGTTGTACCGGTAGCCTTAAAACCTGGTTCTTCAAATGTCCACAAAAATATCAAATTTTACACCCATTTTAAAACAGTACATTCTGGATTGGACCCTTATTTAAAGAAAAATAAATCTATCTATAAAGCGATTCACTTTATTATCCCTGGTCATTGAGCCAATATAAATCTATAGCACTTTCTCAGCTCACTTTGTGAGTATAACTCTATGCTGCTGTACTCAGCGGTACCAGTGGCTATAATCAAACACAACATCCATCTCTAACCCTCTACAGAAATTTTTACCCGGGTGAAGAGAAGCAATAAACAATTGTGTCTCGCTCGAGACACAAATACCACTGTTACGGCCAGGATTCTAACCCATTCTGACGACTAAGCCATCGCAATACTATAGTCTGATGCAGAAGATTGTTTGTGTATGGCACCCTAAATGTGTATTAACAAAATAATAACAATGACGTTTGAAAAGAAAACATTCGATCAAAAAGGAGGAACAAAATACAAAAGCAATTAAAACATTATGTAACTGAAATATTATACCAGACAGTATGAACAGATAATGAATGACCGGCTCTAACCAGTCAGAACACTAGCATGTACAGATCTGTACTGCCTATAAAGGTGAGCCGGCGCTCTATCCAGTCAGAGCACTAGCAGCACAGATATGTACTGCTTACGAAGGTATTTTGGGCCGGCTCTACATCCAGTCATCAGACGCACTAACTTGTAAGTGTGTACTGCCTCCAATACGGTGCAGACCGGCGTTTTAAGCAGTGGAACACTAACTTGTAGAGATCTGTACTGCCTCAAGAATACGTGCCGACGCGCTTAACCAGTCAGAACACTAACTTGTTTAGATCTGTACTGGCTCAAGGTAGTACCGATAAACAGCACTAACCAGTCAGAACTTTTCTTGTTTAGATCTGTACTGGCTCAGAGTGCGATATGACCTTTTAACCAGTCAGAACACTAACTTGTTTAGATCTGTACTGTGCGCCTCAAGGTACGATGCCGACGCTTTAACCAGTCAGAACGCTAACTTGTTTAGATCTGTACTGGCTCACTGAGTATGGTGACACTTTAACCAGTCAGAACACTAACATGAAGAGATTTGTACTGCTCCTGGGTATGCGACGCTTTAACCAGTCGGAACTTAAAATTAGTCATTGTAACCGATCTGTCAATGTTTCAGTTCAAGTGAGAAAGCATTCTGAATGTTTAAACGATACACAACATATAAATAGTCCATGTGTGTATCCGTCTTTGCTTTTAGGACCCTATATTATTATAATGCATGTATTCCCGAAAATAAATGATTACAGTTTTACATGAAACTTGAGGTCAAGTTGGTGATGGTATCAAACATCACTTAAACATGTTGTGTCTGAGGTGTTAACATTTTTAGTGCAGTTAATCACATGTTGGCAAATAAATTGTTATCATATGGAGGAATGTAAATGTTTACATTTGAATGAAAAAAAATCAGATACCATGTTCACTTTGTTCAGCTTACAATGAAATAAGCTTAAACTTTCAGAGTTTGTTTTTGTACATAACTTTGGATTCTAAGGAAGTATGTATGTATTTACATACATTATGTAAAAGTATATAATTATTGGCTTGGGTTTGAATGCAGCTAATCAACATTTTTTTAATGAGCTTTAATTGTACGAGGTTTCTTTCGTCTTATTCTTCTCGATCCAGGATATGAAGATCAGCGGCAGTGTCCTGATGTCTGCAATTGTTGGATTTTTTAATCGATATACCCGCGTGGATTGCATGGATGGTTGGACCATGATACCATCAGCGGCATCATGAACAGAACAAATATATTAAAGTACAAAGGGTTCAGAAGGGATAGAAATACACTTTAATTAAACTAAATAACAAAAACAAATCATAACAAATGCAACAAATTAATAGCAAATAATAATAACAATGATGGTGGGTTTTATACGAAATTCACATCTTGTCTGTTTAATTTAAATTAAATTTAAGGAGGACAATATTGTCACGATCAGAGCAGACTTTTTGACGGCATTGAATCGGTGTCGTAGGTTTAAATGTCATTTGAAAAGTCTGATCCAGAGCGACGGTGCCCATTTTGGACAGTGGGGAACGCGTCAGCGAGGATCTGACCTGACCCCCTAACCTGACCTAATCTACCCCATGAAGCCATCCCCAATTTCCCCTCTTTTTTACGCTAATTATTTTCTGGAATTTTTTCAATTTATATTGACCTTTATTTGAAAACTGATTATATTACTGGGGTGTGTATGGGTGAGACGATTTCGAGTGACCAAAATTGCAAATAAATTTTTTTATACATTTCTTATGTAATGAAACCCAAAGGATCCATCAAAACTTTGTTTTCCTGTGGTACGCAGTATAGCAGGAAATATTTGTCTGTTTAGTACAAGCAAGACGCTTGACCGGTTTATGAATATGCATAATCTGTAATTAGGTATAGCCAAATTTGAATGGAATGTTATTGAGGGTATATGTATGCTGTAACCAAGGCGTGTGTAGGTACACAGATATGGTGGGCATTCTAGCCTGTGACATCAAACACTAGGTCGGTGTTTCGAACAAATAAGTTTTTATTATATAAATAAACATAAGGTTTATTAATTTTATTGAGTATGCTGCAACCAGGTGGTTGTGTGGGTACAGATAGATTGGGCATCTGGCCTGTGACATCAAACTGCTAGATGGGCACATTTCCCGAGCAAATAAGTTTCTTAAACGTATCACAGGAATTACAACTACAAAAATTAATTTAAGATCACAAAAGGAAATAAATAACATATAATAGCGTATAGGCCTCAGAAGTCAGCCACAAGGTTTTCCCAGGTTTTTCAACTCATCGAGTTTTATCTGAGTTTTTACCCTGGGCAGGAAAAGTTATGTCGCGCCAACATTATGTACATTTATATTCAAGCAGTAATAAAGGAAAACACAAAAGGTCGTTTCGTATTTTAGACAAAGAAATAGAAGTATGTGCCCATTAATATGAACCTAATACAAATAAAAGATCGAAGTTTGTTCAAATAATAAGAAAGTAATAGTGTTTAAATAAGTGACGAATAAACAAGCCGTCCTAGCTAGTTCAGCAGGCTTCATACAGTTATGTCTTTTGTATGTGGTAATAATTGGAGTACTATTAGGGGCAAGGGGTGGTTCAGTATATTTAATTGGTGATGTTGCATTATTGTAATCTGGTGTAGGGTATAACGCGTACAGTACTGCGCATGAACAGACGCACACTTAAGTACGCAGGGGTAACATATAAGTCTGGGTTCGTTTACGCATTACATTGCTAATAATCTAGTACACAGGACCTACATTGCGTCCCATCCGAAGGACGAAGCAATTGCGGTTTAGCGTCTTGCTCAGGACACAAAGCGCCGTGACCGTAATAAGAGTTCAGGCCCACATTCTAACAACGCCAGAACTTGAGGTCCGATGCACTAGACCGCTTGGTCCACGACACTCCACTGTATTGGGGAGCCTGTAAACAAAATGAATTATAATTATGTAATAATGGGGAGAAACCCTTTTGGTAGGGATGAAATTTATTCAGACATTCCAACATGTTGTCCTCCACCGATTGTCACCAATGTTTATTTCGCCAATCAGGGGTTAATAAAAATAATTTTTTTCTCACAAAAAAGGGGAAATAGTAGCACTTTTCAGGGGGAAATATCGCCTTGGGGGAATAAAAGGTAAATATGAGAAGTAAAAAATTATAAAAAACCAATTGTTGTTTTTAAATATTAATTGAGCCCAAAATTTTTATGCTTTTTAATCATATTTTTTAAATTTTTAAAATTAGAAAACTTCAAAAATAATATACACAAAAAAATTGGAGAGGATATTGTTTGGCCCCCTCCACCATAAATATTTTGGACATTTCATCCACCCCACTGCATGCCCCAATGACTTTTTTTGGACGATATTTGTTTAATTTTTAAATTTAATAAAATAAAGTGTTTTTTTTCTATTGTGACCCCCTTTATCTGGTTCTTTTATGGGGTGGAAATATCGGTTCGCAACTGGTCTTTTTAAAGACTTTTTTCTTCGACGAGGGGGTTTGTTCGTTCCCTTAAATTACCTAAATAAAGGGGGAGTATGTTTATATTCAACTTAACTGAACTGTTCAAAAAATAAGACGGTAAAATACCATTTTAATAAACACAGGAATGCAACTATAATTTATTTATGTTAGAAAACTTTCTTTTCCCTTCTTCTTTTATTGTCATTTTGAAATTAGGCGATGATCCAGAGTCTGAAAAATGGGGACACAGGGAAAGGGGGGGGGCACCCGTGGCCCCCAAAAAATATAGAGTTTACATGCATGGGGGAAAAGGGGAGGGTCAGGGCCCTTTGCCCCCAACCCACCCCCCGAGATCCGCCATTTTTTTTGGTCAAAAAAATTTGGGGCCAGGGCCCCATTTTAAATTTGAAAGAAATTTTTTGATTATTTTTTAATTCACAGTTTATTAAACAACCAATAGTAAAAGTAAAATCAGGTTTGAAGAGACCTGTTTTTTATAGTCGATGTCATTTTTAGTGGGGAAAAAACCCTTAAATTGTACAGCATCAGTAATTTGTTTAATATCGGTACTCTTCATTATCTTGTTAGTAATGTAAATGTTTTTTCCCTTTAGTAAAATAAAATGACTCTACATTTATTATCTTTCGATAAATAGTAAAAGAAGGTATAAACTTTGTTTTCGTACAAAAATGAATGGTAAATTTTGGATTTCTCCCAACACTTTATGGGAAAAGCCCAAGTGATCCCAAGTGATCCCATAGTGACCCCTGTATTGAATTTAGAGCAGGTACCCAGGATTTCATGATATTTGTTCAATCAGTTTTTTCCTACCATTTAAGAAGATTCTGGTTTTTTTCATCATGTTTGATATGACATTGACGTTTGGTAAGAATTTTAAAAACCCAATTTCCCCCCTTTGGCCCTTTCCCCCTTTTCGGGGGCGGACCCCCCCCAGACAGCCAGACGCCCCGGGTATCGGGGTTTATTACCAGCTCAACTTCTGTAAATCATTTTTCACACTTTTTTAAAAAAACCTTAAAAGTAAGGACTTGAGTTTTGGGGAAAAACCTACAGGGGAGCGGCATGTTGTAGGCGTTTTTTTATACTGTTCTGATGTGTTCAGCCAACAAGTCAATCAACTTGGATGCTTAAAAAGAAACCAACATGCCTGTCCAGGATCATAAAGGTTGCCCAAATCAACACATGCCAGCTCAAGTACCCCGTAGGAATAACCAAATTTTATAGAGAAAGATCCGCACAGTCTTCCTTTCGTTAAAACACAGCAGGATGACAGACAGGCCCCCACTAATTGGTAAACACCCCATTTTCAACATAAACAGTATTGATTTGGGGGTCAACGGTCCGTGAAGTCCGGGACATACCTCTTTTCGTTTATAAATGTTTTTGTTGTTCAGGATAAAAAAAACAAGAAAGAACAATATATTTTTGTCCTTTATCTTTTTTTTTTTATGCAAAAGGGGAAAAAACGTAATACTTATGTCGACCTATTTAAATTGATAATACACGAATTCAAAAGTACCGTTTTTGTAAACGTTCTCGATATAAACAGAGACAATTAAAAGGTCAACAGAATTACTATTTTTTTATAATTTTTTAAAAAAAGAAAAACGTTGTTTTACGTTTCCATTTTATTAAAAACATAAATAAAACAAATTGAAAACCCTTGTTTGTACATGTACTGAAAAGAAGGAAAATTTAACCAAAAAGGTATCTGTGGACGACGGGACTGTGGACGACCCCACCCCACAGCGTAAAAATAGGGGTTTTTCCGCTCAGAAGGGCCCTTTTGCCCCCCTTTTCCCACTTAAATTTGTATAGAGACGCAAAGTTGAAAATCGTGTCAGTCGGGACCGAGCAACAAACTCAAAAAAATCGGGTCTTCGTTTCTACGTCTTGTCAAGACGCCATCAAGACGCCGTCAAGATTGGGACGGCAAATAAAATGCCACGAGAGTGTTAGGAGAGTTGATATCGTCAAAATTTGTCACGGCGTATCAAGAAATGCCAAGATTGTACTACGACGTCACTAGGGGCAGTAGATTTCACAAGACACCAGTGGGCGTGGCAGCTTTGGGCACTTTTTAAAAAGAGACAAGAGACATGTAAAAAACACACCATCAGCAAGAGAACGTGATAAAAAAATGTTCTTTCTGGCGTCTTGTTCAGTGGCGCCCAAAGGGGGGGGGGGGGGGCTGACCCCCCACCCAAGGGCCGCTGATGTTTTTTTTTTTTTTTAAAGAAGGAGCCAGGAAAAGAGAAAATCTGAGCCCAAATCGCCAGAGGAGTTTTTGGCAAGGGGTTTGGGGGTGGAAAGGATGGGGGGCCAGAGACCAAGCCCTCCAAAGTTTTCCATTTATTCCACTCACTATTTTTTTACGGCGTTGGGATGATGTACATTGCTTGAAGGGGACCAGTATATAAACACTTTTAAATTCTTGCCAGGGGCACCCTGATCAGGGGGCAGTTTACTTTAAATTTTTTTTTCATTTTTTTTGTCCGTTTCTTTGTTGAGGTCGTTGACTGTCGTTGAGGTTACTGTAAAATTTAAAACGCCCGCATTATAATCAACCCTTTTCCAGGGTAAAATCCCCGGATTGGGTTTTAATTTACAAAGATTATGTGACACTTTTAGCAAAAGATTGGAAAAATTTGGGGTTTGGTTTTTCCGCCAAATTGTGTTTGAAAAATTTTGTCGCCCGAATGATCACAAACTTTACGTCCACGCAATGAAAGTATTTAACTATAGAAATCTTGCAGACAAAAAGCTCAAGTTCTTTACATCAAAGAGGAAATTTTATGGAAGGTAAAACCCCAGAGTCCGATAGAAACCAAGGAAAAATTTTAAAATGTGCCAGGTTACGACGAGCACGACAGGGGAAAGGCCAGGCCCCAGCGGTTATGGGTTTTAATGTTTTCCCCTTTTATTTCAAATAAAAATTCATACGGTGCGCTATGGGGGACACGATTACCACAACATAATGCGGGATTTTAAATAATTTAAAATCGTCAAACCCAAAAAACGTGGGAAAGGGAAATTAGCTTTGAAAGACAAAAAGGGAAAGTACAAAGTATTCAAGAAGTGACCCAATGAAAGTGGTGTTCTGTATTCAGGGTTGGTACAGTAGGGTTTTTTTAAATCCAGGGCCCTTTTTGAGGCATTTTGACAGTGACACCCCGGGGGAAAAGTATAGAAAACACGGGAAACATCTTTTTTTAATTTTTAAATAATATTAATTCAATCATTTTTTAAATTTAAACATGTTCGTTAAAACAAAAATTTTGGGGTCAAATTTTGTATTTTATACAAAACAAGCCAAGTTACTCGATCACAATCGTTTTTTTTTTGTATAAACATAGGGAAGTAGGCTATGATTAGGGTTAAATAAAATATGTAGGGGTTGATATGAGGTCGGTGGGGAATGATGTAAACATTATATAGGGAGTTTTGGATCCGACCGTTGCAGTACGCAAATAAAATTATCCACGGGAGAAGTCGTAATGAAAGATGGAAGTCCTGCAACTTCAAGGGTAATGGCTTATCATTGCTGGGCCTTGTTCATGGACATTGTGAAAATGGAGACGTCTGAATGGAAATGTCATGGTTAATTCATTTAATTTGTTGGTGTTGTAGCTTGGCCCTTCTGGAATTATTGTTTAAAATGTTAAAATAAGTGGCGGGTAATTTGTCATGCATGAGCCCCTCAACATTTTCTCAGGCTCACCCTCCCCTCAACATTTCCTCACGCCTACTACCCCCACCCTCCCATCATTGAATGTTGTTGACTGGAGGTCTTCAACCTTTGGGTGAGTGAGGACATTTGAGGTTCATTCTATTTCATTTGTGGCTATGCATATAATTGCTTTTTAATGACTGCATTAAATTGGTCGGCTATTTTTTTCATTTTTTATGGTAAATTTGTTCGAAAAGTTTGTTTGTCCCTCCATACACAAACTCTGGAACACTGACAATGGAATATAATTACCGTTTTGACAAATGACGCAATAAGGAATACTACAGAGAAGAATAATTATGTAAATGCGGCGAGTTTTATAGTCAACTGAAAACTTAATCACACTTCACATATTTAAATGCAGATGTAGCTTTCAAGAACAGTGAGTTAATATTGGATTGCCAGCATGCAATAAACTGTTTAAAGTCCTTTGTGCAGATCCTTTGTGTGGAATACTTTTGAGTAACATGTTCAAAAGTATTTTGATCTAAAACCAATTTTGGTAACAAAGTCGAATTTAGAAAATGGCAATAAAATTATTTGTTTTCATAAAATTATGACAATTTGAAACATTTTCATTAAAATGAAAAATTTATTTCATAAAAATTTTAGGAAAGGTGACCCATGATTGTCAAATATTTTCAACATGTTTTACCGAATGAATTCACCTATGTTTCGGCAGGATTTGAGCAAAATCACACACTGGTGTTATTGCATGAGAATTTTATATAATTTAATGTTCCAGATTTTTATATTTTTGCACTTTCCAAGTTTAAAAAAAATGGAACATAGTTGTCTGCTGGTTAAAAGTTTTGAATTTCGCAACGGTGTTAACTTTTACACAATAACGATATAGTAATTGTAACTCCAACATATGTGTGTAAAAGCTACCCAACAGCGACCATATTCCCTTTTTACCCAATGATTCTGTAAACAGTACCCCAATTCATGATGTGGTAGTGATTTCACCCAGGAGTTGTGTTAAATTATTATCCATAAATTGTGAAAAATGCTTTATGCAACGTCGCTTGTGTTGTTGTTAAATTACCTTTTCTTTGCGTAGGAAGTTTGACTAATGATTGTGCAACGGTTCTGGCGTGATGCAAATGCATGATATAGGTAAAATGGTCGCTTCTTCGAGCTGTATTACTGTACCAGATAAGCTTTTATTTTGAATTTCTTTATGCTTCAAATCTGAGGATAACCCAGCTGGGGACCTTTAAAAGTGACTTGACATGGAATGACATGGAGTATTGGCATAAATATATATGGGAGATTGGGGACACTACACCCACCCAAGCAAGCGGCGTCAGGCAGGACTCTTTTCAGTGGGGAGTACAGGGGTTGGTCATTGCTTTTCAGTGGGGGAGGGGTATGTTTTTTCCCTTATCTTTTTTCCTTTCTTTTTTTGGGGCAGCTTTATCGGGATTTTTTGTGGGGGAACCTGGGTGGGACTGGAAATTTGTGGGGCACAGTTTCCCCAAGCCTCCCCCACCCTCCCTGTGGCTACGCTGCCGCTGCAATCAAGGGCCTGTCTCCACCCACCCAGGCCCTATTCCCTCCCCACACCCTGATGATTCAGGATCCCTATATTAAATATGTATGGGCCTGTAGAAGGTATCCCTAACCCCATCCCAACCCACCAACCTAACTCCAAGCTTCGGTCAATTGCTCATCACATTTGTAATAACTTATTACTAGCAAATCACAGATAACAATTGACATTATCTTTGAACAAAGGAAATCTCATTGTAATGGCTCTACTCTCTCACAGTGTTTACTCAGTGCTTCGTCCATCTTGTCCGAATGGTTTTGAAATTGACGGCGTAAATCCAAGTGACATGGATGGGATATATACCCCCACATTTTAGCCCAGGGGGTAGTCCGTATAGGATCCATCCTCAGAATTTGTCGTGCGTTAAAATAAAAAAAATAGCGAATAATTCCTGCAAAATGAGGGAAATTCTGTTTGATTAAATATTTTGTATCCTGTTTATTTCTTTTTTGTCCTGTGTGGGTGTCATCTTTATGTTAACCGTTGGTTTTCTGATTGGTTTTGTTGCCAGTGGCGTAACCACAGGGGTTTCAAACTCCAACATGCCGGATTTTAAGGTGGTTAAAAGGGAGAGAAGTGGTACATAAGTGATTTTTTGGTGGTGTTGGTGGTTGGCGTTGGCGTATCCCCGTTAACGACGCTTTGAAATCAATTCTACGGACTACTCATCACGCCAACACGGGTGAAACCATTTACATAATACAGGAAAGATTTATCCAAAACAAAAATACGATCTAGTCTCAAAAGCCTAGTAATTGGCTTAATTAAAGTGATTTTAATATAATTATTTCTGTGAATTTATGAAGTGTTTCTAAAGTCTCTTTTAATTAAGAAACAAAATTACTGAGACTTCATATCAGTTTGTTTCTTTAGGCTTATATACAAAATAATGTCATGTTCAGACTTTCAAATAGAGTTCTAAAATTTCCATGGGGTTTATTTAAATTTAGCCATTTCTACTAAATTTCTACTTAAGGTTGCAAAATTGATTTCACAAGTTTCAAATATAAACAAATTACTGAATTCAAATTTCAGTTTTCGAATATATCTCTTGTCTTGGTTGCAGCTCTCATAAGTGGCCGCTTTTTTTCATCAAATTTGCTGAGAAGCAGCCTCCAAAATTGCTGTTCTGTTTTCCAAAATTGGTGGCACTATAAAACACTTAATAATCACACGGCATGAGATGCTTCAAAAATGTCTCGGCGCTATTTAAGGACTCAATATGTGCATTACTATTCAGTCCACAAATAAATATCTAAGAACGAAATATTCTCATTCAAATCAATCCGTCTCTGTGCACTCATTCATAAACCCATGCATGGCAGGAAAACACAAAACTTAGAGTGAATATATGGTAAATACTTACTTGCCCAAAGCCTCCAAAGAAGTGAACATTTGATGGTATACAATTGTTCATTAAAGCGACTTTAAGAAATTAAATTTTTCTTCTAAAAATGAGTGAATTCAGTGTAGGAAATCGTTCAACTTGTTTGATACCGTGACAACGTTTCCAGGAAAATTTGAGAACATTGATGGATATAA
>CM055828.1:9881749-9889249 GCA_029582265.1 Zoroaster sp. YZ-2022 | reverse complement strand
ATTATTATTATTATTATTATTATTTATTATTTTTGTTTCTCTTCCAAATGGAGTTAAACCCTTTTATTTCAAAAGCACAAGAAACAAAAAACAGCAATATGTTAAACAATAATACAGGTGCTAAAGAATACGTACAAATTAAAAACTTAAAGGGTGAAGGTACATAAATTAATATTGCATAAATACATATATATATACATACATATACACATACATATATACATATATATATATATACATATACATACATACATACATACACATATATATACATATACACAGGAAGAGAAACACAACAAATCAATTCAAGCACATGTAGAATGAAACAGAAAATACAAAATAATACACGATGGATTAATTAATTAATCGACTGAACTTTACCAGGCTTCTATTATTAAAACAAAAACCAAAAGGAAATTAATCTCAAATATGACATAAAATAAATTAGCAATTTGATGTGAAAGATCAATTAATAAATAATAAACAAATACAATATCAACAAGAAATTACATAATCAATAAATTGCAACAAGTATAAATCACCACAAAAATAATGCACGTATTAACTTAAAAAAAATAATTCATATCAAAGAACGAATCAAAAATATAACAAGAGCGCATGATATAAGCTTGCTAAAATATATAATTATGCAAAAACAATGAATTAAAATTACATTAAAAGGTAATCATGTAACTAAAAGCAAAAATTTTGTCGCACCAAGAACTCTCAACTTCCACTTACTTCTTCTTCTTTTTCAAGATAAAGAAATTTCTTCTAAATGTACTTTAAACTGGAAGGTAATATCAATATCGGAGGGACAGAACAATTATTAAAGACTAATTTACATCGTGGATAACTTAAATGATACGTAGCATTTTTAGCTTAATGATAGGCATTTTGAATATGACTCTATTTTATATCCCAGGATCCTATTATTAAGATCATTTAAATAAAAATATTGCTTTACTGGAGTATTTATTAAGTATGTAAGTTCATACAAAAGCCACGCGTTTAAGGTGTAAGTGCAATAAATAAACAATGTTCGTGAGTTTCTGGTTCAGCATTACAGAGGAGCAACATATTGTCATTAATTGTACCATGGCTTTTGAAAAAAAGAAAAACTTTAGGAGGACAATTTATGCTTTTTAACTTATACCACAAAATCTTTATCTTCAGGGTCCATAATAAAATTATTTAGTCCATTTTTCCAAATTGAGCTACCAATCTAAATTAGGGGCGAAAGTGGAAAGAAATTCTTGCCATATTTGACTTGGATATTAGGATTCGCAAATTTTGATAGAATTAAATGATGATAATTAATTCTCAGTGGTAATGGAAACATCAATATAATCTTCGGACTGCTCATCGAAAAATAATCTAGCCAATTGGCTAAATATGATTTGGTGGACTGACACGTTTTTCTCAATTGTTATGGTTAATGTGACTGTCTATTCTAGCAACTAATCCATCAAGGATTATATTAGAAATATTGGCATTTCTTGCTACCTTGCGAAAAAGGATATTAAAGAGCCATTATCAATAATGTCTTTGACTTTATTAAAGTTATTATAAACGAGCAGGGGACTGTTAAGTTCTCTGGTATCATCATCAGTCGCATAGTATTACGCCGCCATTGCGGGACTTCTTTTGTTTCTGAAACATACGGGAGAAGGAACAATTTATTTTACCGTTTACCGCCTTTAAAGGCATAAATTAAACGGTAAATAACAAAGGGTCGTTGACGGGTTTATGGCTGGACAAGACGTACTAATTAAGATTACTTTTATCACTGGCTTTAGTAATCCAGTAATTAAAGAATTGCTCTATTTGCCTTGAGATTTGATATAATTAGAAAACCATTGAATCTTGATGCTCGTGGGAGTTTACATCTCAACATTAACCAAAACTAGTACCTCCTTTATCCCTAGGACCAATAATGGTATTTCTTTTGATTTTTCCACTTTCCCATCCCAGTAAAAAATTCCATATGGTTTTATCTATTTTCATAATCCACTGCGCGGGACAAGAAAATAACGCTCCCCAAATAATTTAACCTGATCCAACTAAAGTATTAACAATGACCGCTTTGCTAAATAAGAGTCAAATTACGTTTGGTCCCACTGCGTATCTAAAATACACTTAATCTTATTTATATACGGGCCCCTAGTTGTCTTCGAAGTTATGTTTGTTTCAAAAAAATTATACCTTAAAATTTAAATTTTACTATTACTCTAATCAAAACCGCAAGGATCTTTCAGTCCTATTTTTCCATTTACCCAACTAGAGCCCTTTTGTTTTAGAAACATTTAATTTAGACCCACTCCTCATTACAGTATACACTAAGAATTTCATTAAAGACATTGAAATCGTTATTATCGCTAACAAAAAAGTAGCATCGTTATATGTTGGACAAGTTTGACAGAATCTGGACAGTGAGGAATGTCAATACCTTTACAAACTTATCATTAATTCCAAAGATTTGCTAGTCTTTCGGCACATATGGAGAATAGAAGTGGGGATAATGTGGACAGCCTTGCTCTAATTCCGCGAGTTATTTCAACAGGGAGTGCAATGTAATTATTAACTATTATGCGACAGATCGGTTGACTATACAAGAGTTTAATTGAAATCAAAATGGGGAATACCTAATTTATTCATGACGGCAAACATATAATTCCACCACTGCTGTGCTGGCTTTTTCAAAATCTACACGCACAATAGCTGCTTCTAAATTTCAATTACCATCGTAATTAATCATATGTAATCAATCATATTAATGTAATCAATAGTATCCCTGAGAATCATAAGATTGTTCTGAATTTTCCTAGATTTGACCTCGCATGATTGTTCCTCCTCAATAATAAAAGGTATGATATTTTTAAGCCGATTTGTAAGTGAGTTTTGGCTAAAATTTTATAGTCAACGCATAATAAGCTAATGGGTCGCCAGTTTTTAAATCGAATTTTACTACCAACATTTTTATAAATAAGTCGAATGAGGGCGGTGTCTGCGGAATGAATTCAGATGACCCATTTTAAGGCTATGGGTTAAAACTTGAAGAGATCTGTGGCACCAATAACATCCCAATAGGTTTGGTAAAATTAACAGTGAGACTGTCAATGCTTTGGGGACTTATGTTTGTTCATTTGAACAGCGTATTTTTTGCAAATCACTTAGTGTAAAATCGTTCTCAGAATTTTCAAAAAATATCGGAAGGAATAAAATTACGAGTCATGGAATTTAGGATATTTTTCATACTGGAGGTACAAATCTCCTCAGAATCATTGTATAATTACTATCAAAACTCATTAACAACAGTCAACATGGTTTCACTTCGGTTAATATAATTCCTATCATTTCATATTAATTTGTCCATTTTATTGTTTTTGAATTTGTTACCTTCCAAATTGAGGAAGTATTTGGAAGCTTTTTCGCCTTCTGTTTTTATTGTATTTCTTAACCCTTATTTTTAGATTTCTCCAAAATCATTTATTTTATAGTTTTAATGGCTTCTCTTCGATTTTTTAATTTCTGTATAAATTAGCATCTTCTCATTGTTGGTAAGATCTTATATGGTTGTTTCTGAAGAGAAAAAGTTTCTTTAGAATTCCACGATTTTTTCTTTACAGTAATCCTGAATTATTTCTTTTTATTCTGAATTTCTATTTCCCACCAGTCAATTAAAGAAAGGTATTTTATTTTTCTGCGTCTTCCAAAATTCCAAAAGTCTCAATTCGAAAGAAACAATCATCATCCTTTAATATCCCATTATTATGATCCAACGTCCTTGGCCTTGGGAAATATGCGACAATCGTGCAATTTTAACAAAGGAGTTGATGGTCTGACAGACCATACACTTTGCAGGAGATATCGTGAATATTATTCAGAATATTAGAGGAAACAAAAAAGTAATCAATTCTGCTGGACCTTTAGTTGGTTTGTAAAGTGGGTATAATCCAGGATCTTCAGGGAGAACAGTTCGTATAGACGTCAACGAGATCTTTTTCATTAATAACGTTGAGTTCAAAAATAATTTTACTTGTGTGTCTTTAGAATGATAATTATCCAAAGCACAATTAAAATCTCTCCACTATCCACCTTTCAAATCCAGATATACGGTCTGTCAAAACCATCAAAAAGAAAGTTCTTTAACGAAGGTTATTTGGAGTATAAACCGAAGCTAAAGTAAAAACGTTATCATCCCACTAAATTCACCTTGTAACCCATCTTCCTTCATCATCCCTCTCAATATTACATAAATCAGTGTTGATTTTTTAGAAATTAGTATGGCAACCCCCTTGAATGGCGATTCCCATGACTAAAATATATTTTCCTTTCCCATTGTCTGTCTAAAGCGACCTCATCATCGCTATCACTATGAGTTTTGCATCAGTATTATATTAAAATCACAACTTTTCAAATAATCGAAAATGACGTTTCTTTGTAATTATTTCAAGCCATTAACGTTAATAGATATCACCGCATGCAGTAAACCCCTATAACAGAGGATGTAAAACAACATCATACCTGTGATTATTAATTATTCTTTTGTCCCTACCCCTTCCTCTGTTGTTGGATGTTTGCTTCCTTCTGGTATTGGCTGGTGACGAACCCTTTGGTTGTAATGTGTTTGAAGCGTGTGGTCTCTCTGGCGTCGTTTGGGATAGGTTTCGGTTTCAGCGTGATTCCCCAGTCCCTCGTTTCCGTCTAACCGTTGAACCCTTGTCGAGTGCAAGGAAACCCATTCACCGTCATCGTCATCGTTATCGTCTGTGTGGTCCGAAGTATCCTCAATCTCAGAGTGAGGCGGGTCTTCCAATCAGAGGGAGGCGTCCTCGATATCCATGACTGTCGCTTCGTCAATGTTTTCTGCCCTCCTCGCCTGTTTTCTGCTGCGGACGCCACCTTCTTCGCGTTCTTTTCTTTTTCGAGTTTTCGCAAACTGCTCGTCCCAGAATCCGGGTTCTGACTTTTTCTTTATGATGACTGCTTGTCTACAACAACTCAGGCGACTTTGATGTTTTCCCTCGGCTCCTGGTTTTGGATGTGCCGTCTTCTTTGTTGTGTGGGTGTTTTTCCGTTGGCTTATGGGTTTGCTGCTGTTTGTTTCGCAATTTTCGTTCATCTGCCGTGCGTGTTTCTTCCGGGGTTGGTTTCTTTGTGTGTTTTCTGCCGTTCCTGCGCTTGGCTTTTCTTTTCGTCGTTTTCTTTTGCTCAGTTTTCTTCTTGTTCATCTTCTTCGTCGGGTATTATCCTTGTTGTCTTCGTCTTCTGCCTTTGGTTGCTTTATTTCCTCTTCCATTTCTCCAGAGCGGCTTCTTCTTCGTGTTTCCTGTCACAAACTGCGCGATGTTCGTGGCTCCACAGACGAGACACTCACCCCTGTGCTGGAGGTCATGCCTATGTTCCTCAGGTTCCTCTCAGCCCTATGTTCCTCAATGCCTAACAACATTTTTTAAATTGTTTTAGGGTCTATAATTGGTCTTATAAATAATTTTAGGCAATCTTCATCCCAAAATAGGAACAGGGTCTATTTTGGGATGAGGGAACATAGGGTTGAGGGAACATAGGGTCTATTTTGGGATGAGGGAACATAGGGCTGAGGGAACATAGGCTGAGGGAACATATATTGAGGGAAGTGGAGTACGGTCCCGTGCTGGACAGTCGTAGGCGAGGTGGTCAGTCTTTTCGCAGATTCAAAGTTTTCTTGTCCTTATAGCGTACCGGAAGGTGAACCACCTTAGAAGCTCGGGATGGATTTTTTCAGGTTTTTAATCATACAGCTCCTGACCTCGTCTCTACTAACCTTATCAAAATCATGGAAATTGCCCTTCTCAATGTTGGCTACTGTTCCGTAGACGGAGAGGGTAACTGTCACGACCTGATCTGACATCTCATAGGGGCACTTTGACGCATACAACTACGGAGTTAGAAAATGCTGGTTCTTCGCATTGTATCAGGGTCTTTTGCAGCAGTATCCCTCCGGCTGCCATTGTTTGACAATTGTTCCATTGTCGCTGTGACGTTATACCACTGTTCTCGATCTCAAGGCGCAATTCTTTATTGTGTCCATCGTATCCAGTTCGTATTCAACAGCGTTGTAAACCCTTCAGGCGTGACGGCTTTTTCTAACCGCCGGGTGCAGAATCTTACTGTGTTGGGTCTATTGATACCCCGCGTTGAGCCATGGTCCACTGGCGCGGCGTCGCCCTTTCATTCACTCATGTTGTTGCTTTTGGAATCGAAGGCCCAGCGGGCCTTAAAATGATGACCTACAATTCGTGAAAAAGGCCTTGTATGCTGCTGTCGTTGTTGTTGTTGTTGTTTTTGTTGTTGTTGTTGCCGTTGATGCTGTTGTTGTTGTTGTTGTTGTTGTTGTTGTTGTTGTTGTTGTTGTTGTTGTTGTTGTTGTTGTTGTTGTTGTTGTTGTTGTTGTTGTTGTTGTTGTTGTTGCTGTTGTTGCTGTTGCTACTGTTGCTGTTGCTGTTGTTGCCGTTGTTGCTGTTGTTGTTGTTGTTGTTATTGTTGTTGTTGTTGTTGCTGTTGTTGTTGTTGCTGTTGTTGTTGCTGTTGTTGTTGTTGTTGTTGTTGTTGCTGTTGTTGTTGTTGTTGTTGCTGCTGTTGCTGTTGTTGTTGTTGTTGCTGTTGCTGTTGTTGCTGTTGTTGTTGTTGTTGTTGTTGTTGTTGTTGTTGTTGTTGTTGCTGTTGTTGTTGCTTGTTGTTGTTGTTGTTGTTGTTGTTGTTGTTGTTGCTGTTGTTGTTGTTGTTGTATTTTATCTACAAGCTCATAGTTGCCTCTCTAGAGTTTCATTCAATATGACTGTACAGGTCCAAGATGTTCTGTCTGTGTTTGTAAACCTGAAATGAGAGAAATGTATTGTATCAGTGCTAATAAGGCTAAACAGCTCAGGTTCCAAACCCAATACTTAATAATTAATATCATGACTTTCAAAAGCCTCATCCTCAGGATCCCCAGACAGCCGCTTCCATGGGGGGTGTGATCCATGGCCAACGACATTTATGAAGTTGAATGCTTTTGATGCTAGCGCCCTAAAACAAAGATATGACAGAATAGGAGAACCAACACAGAGCTAGACAGCTCTAGATACCGGTATGGTAACCCAGATGTTGGGTGAGGTTCAAACCCGCTCTTGTCAATTCAGTAATTCATTTCAATAGACAAGATTCAGCCGCTCAGTGCAATATATTCATCGCGATAATTTTTTTCCTTAGTTACTTTTAAATATTTATGAAAGCTTTGATAGAACATAATTGGCAGAACTCATTCTTGCAACATATTTCAAATGTAGGTCACCATGAATGAAGATCTATGAATACGTCTGATCTATGGAGCGTTTTCTATACGTACTCTCCTTATTGTATTTGTATTAATAATACTCCTGCTCGTGGAGCTATCCAAGCATAACTTTCATTATATAAGATTTATTTGCTTGATCATCGTCCACATAACTGCAGGTCAGGGCACTTGGTACGGGTGGG